>JBCFXI010001014.1:0-78737 GCA_038496175.1 Ampulex compressa
TATATATATATATATCTGGCTGACAATAGAACGGCGAGACGAAAGAAATAATTTTTGTGTTCTACTTATACCAGAAAAGCGAAAAGCGGTAAAACTTTTCCAACAAAGACATAAGCGTCTCAAAATTTGGGTGAGAAAAAAATGAACATATACATATAATATTCTAGAATATGTAGAATCTACTCATTCGACTGGATAATAATACTTTCTAAAAGTGACGACTTTTAAAGCATTCAAATTCTGTACAGAAATAAACAGCAGACTTGTCTTTAGTTTCAGGCTTTTGCACTGTTTGTATTTAAAAATGTACGCATCTCTGTTACATGTATCAAAGTGATACTGCGTTTACGCGCAGAGAATTAGAACATGGCGATAGAAATGGGGATACATATGTACGTATAAACGCTGTAGTTTTAATCAATATACCTATAATAATGGTATTCAAATGTCGTATCTCTTTCGTGAAAGCATTTGCGATAGACTCATATTATGTGCGCGTTTTTTGCTACTCGCATTGGGAAACGATAGACGTAAACCATACCAGCCTAGGCTTCCGCAAATATATCTAATTTTATCGTATCTTTACTACACGGTATGCTTTACCTAACCACCGGTGTAAATTTAAAACGAAATTTCGATAGTCGAACCATATATGTAAACTGTGTTTTCCACTGCGAGCATTCATTTCATTCTCATAAATATCAGGTGCAATTACATAAAAATGATTATTTTTTGTATCATTTATTACTGTGCATACAGATATTTTAACAAATATTTATCTTAATGCACCCTGTGATTATGTTTATACAGGATCTTCTTCGTTGTTTTGAGAATATAATGTAATAGTGGAGGTTTAAGAAAAATATTTCCTGCAATCGCTCTCCTATGCTTCACTGAATTCGTCTTACGACTTAAAATAGTTTTCCTTTGCAGCTGACTTTGTGCTTTAGTAAATCACATATTTTTCAATATGGTAGACACTCAAAAAAAATGAATACATTCAAAACAATAATTCGACGTATATAATTTTTGCTGAAAGATTAAAACGTTATAACTCATTATTTACCATTGTCCCGTTTTAGAGACGCTTGTCTTTTATTTATTTCTACCTAAGCACTGAAACTTTTAGCTTTGATCGTTCTACCTAAATGTTGTACCGACTGCCATAAAAGTCACGAACTCAACAAAAGTATGTTTTCTCCAATTAGCTTACCACAGTATGTGAATTAAATAGTGCATTTTTTAGATGTGCACTTGGCTTTAGCATATAACGAGTCAAAACATCCGATACAATCGTAACAAAATAACTGAAGATAATAAAAAATGATAAAAATCAAGACAACAAGATAACAAGGTAACACGAGATAATAAAAGACATCCAACAAAAAACTCAGGTCCCAATGCGATTTCGATGCTCCACACCCAGATAACCATTCTTCATCTCCATTACTCGCGGCTCGCGTAAAGTAAAATCGGTCCGCGGCGATTATCAACACGAGGGGCACACTGGATTAAAGCCCTCACCTTCGATCGAGAGTCCCGCCCTACGCGCCGCGGTATTCCGCCACCTCCCCTTCGGCGTCATGCCTCCACCTCAAGAATCGGAATCGCGTACCGCAAACAATACACGTTGTAGGCAAGCCGTGTCCATGCATAATTCAAATAGTCGCACAGCCGTCGGTGGAACCACGGAACCGAGCGAATTTTCTCTTCCGTTCCTGCCTCCGCTCCTAGTAAATACGTAATCAGACCTCCCTATCATCCTGCAGGCCCACCCCTCCCCCTCCCCCCTCCTCCTGGATCCCAGCAGACACGGTTGCCTCTTCTCCCTGATCCCAGTCCTGGCCCGTGCAAACCGTGTTTCTCGTTTCGGCTCGCCCTCCTCCCCCCGCCGCCCTTTTCCCTCGACCCGTCGGTGTACCGATACGAGTTACACGCCGACGCCCATAAAACACGTATGGGAATCTTCCGTACCGCATTGCGACACTTTGACGGCGCCTGAAGGTCTCAGGATGACCCTTCGACGATTCGCGACTAGGCGATGTCGATGCACGCCGAGGAACTGGGAGGCATTGGGAGGATGTCGCGGTTGAGACCATGACTTTTTCGCCTGGCCATGGTTGCGTTGGTTGGCTTTGATGCGATTTGGAAACTCATCGAATTGGGTCGTCGAGTCGGTAAATCTTCGAATTGTCGATTTGGGTGTATATGTGGATTTGAGTTTTCGGAATGGAAGTCTGTTTTGGGTTATGTTGGTAGTAATTGTAAGTGTATATATAGTAAGTAATTGCGGATTTCACTGTTGAATGATTTTGGTTAAATTTTTAGGTATGTTCACGTATTCGAAATGTCGACCCGTGATGTTGTTTTTATGGTTTATACTAGGATTGGAATTCGAGAAAAAAGGATTGTGATGTTCGATTGCGTAGGTATTATTTGCGGTTGGTTGGAAAGTGTAATCACAAAGGCGCGATTACTTACTTGCCAACGGGATATTTGGATTTTGACTTTTAGCCACCCTGGCGGCGATCCCGAGTGTAGCTCGGGGTTAACTTCAAGTACCAGAAGCGGTAAGCATGAACTACACATTTCCAAATAAAAGCCCTGAGCCATGATATGGAGATAAAACGCAATTCTGCATATTTTATACGAATAATGAGAAGAGTAATGCACGTCAATAAACAATGAATAATATATTTTGCATAACGATGACTACTATGTATATAATAATTTCAGACACTTTTTATGATAACATGTAACGAACAAAATAAAAAATATCTCTCATTATCCGAATAAACGTTCTTACATAATCAACATACTTCCATCGAGAAATACATGAACTTCCTAACGCAAAAACCTGGTTCGAAGTAAGTAATAAATAAAGGTACGCGAAAGACGAAAGAGGGAGAAGCAGGAATAATGTGTGCTGTGTTTGTCAACTTGTTGGTAAGTCTAGACGGAGCTTGCTTTAGACACGCGAACGTTTGCTTATGTTCGTAAGCTGGATATGTAGGAATGTCATAGAAACAGCAGCGCTTGAGCGAATGGTAGATGGATAGAGGCTCTGTTTGTCGTCATTTCTTGCACGTCGGTGCTGAAAGTCAGTTTTCTCTTCGCCGTCACGGAATCATCGAAGATCGATCATACGTACACGTGCTTCCTGACGAAGTCCTCAATTCGACACGGGGAAACGTGACTGGTGAGCGTATGACAAAGTTAATAAAGCAAAAAGGAGCGGAGGGTAAGGTAAATGAAGATACACGAAATGGTTGAAGATTATGGCGGTTTATCGCTGGCTTACGTAGATTGAGCGTGCATGGCTTGTGAACGACGGATATCATTTTCAGGACGTAGTTTCTGATCGTATCTAAAAATCTGTATAAATGGTATGTTATGTATAACGTAATATGAAATGATACATTGGAAATATATCGAATGATGTATCGTAATAAAAAGATCAGTCGTGTAATAGGTTAAAGTTATATAGAATAATGAAAGTAATTAATATATTATTATTATAATATTATTAAGAAAGTCATGGTTTTATAAAATAAGTTATTGAGATATTTGGGCTATGTAAAAATAGCTTTGAATACATATCACGGCTACTGGAGTTTTTGACAATTTAATTTTTATGTTATATTATAATATAATTCATAATGTAATACATCATGATATGCGATTTAATTTTTATTTTATATTGTAAGGCGAAACGATTCAATTTACAATATTTCAATGCAAAATTACTTCCAGATATATGTAAGAAAAGGAGAACTTTCTAGAAATGACATTAAGCTGTTTCTATTTTCTTAGCATTGAGTACATTATGTATTATTAACATGAGACTTCAACAACCTGTATATATATAAATTGTATATACATATACATTTAAAGAGATTTGCCAAGGTTAACGAAAATATCAGTTCATGCGAAGCAATCTTGAGGAATCGATTGCCCGTGTATGTGCTGTAAATATTTGCAAAGAAATCATCGTGCATATACCTACCAAAAGTAAAGTAATCAAGCCTTTGTAAAGATTCTAGGAAGCTATACCAATCTAGTATACACGAGCGAGCTTTCGTTGACGTCATGCCTTTTCTGAGAATCCGGTTGGACTTGGCGGAGGCCGATGCAAATATATAATCGCAATATCAATTCGCGTGGAGCAATCTTGACGGATCGATTACTCGTGCATGCGTCGTATAATGCCACAAAGGGATGGCTAGATGCGTGTACGATCACCAACACCTCCGCGTAATCCGGCACTTGACGCTTTAGCGCGAAGTTTGATACCGTTGCGACGTTCGATATCGTGTTATTGATAGCAATGCGGAGAGTTTCGCCGCGTTTACCTACTCGGAGTTTCATATTTACACGCGGAGTCGGTTACAATGAATGGGTACTTAGTAAAGGTGTTCTATTTCTAGATCGCTATGGGATAAGTTTGACGATACAACGCGAGTTTGTGCGAGAATACACTTTTAATGAAACTGCTGTCAGTGCAGCATTCGCGTAGTAGGTTGGTCTGCTTAATGCTTCGTCTTTGGTAATAGGTTAACGTGAGCAAGTAATATAGGCCTGAACGATGTTCGTGCTGTTTTCTCTCCATTCATTTCCTTGTGAATTGCAACAATGCTAAACTTTTCCTAAATAATACAGTTTTGTGTATTTAAACATTGTTCTTTATATATATATATATATACTGTATTTCGTAATGATTGTTAAAATTCTATTTAAATTTCTTAATTAATTTTCATTCATTTATAAATATATTTATAAATACATTAATAAATTATTATAAATAGTTATTAATTTATAAATACAATTCATTCGTTATTGCTGATTTTTTGGCATTGGATTACAACATCACGTCCACAACAAATACCAGTTTTCTGAATCAAGTACGATTAAGGAAATCAGTCTTCGATGTTATCCGTAACTTGCCAGAAATTCGAAAATTCGTTGCATTGTGTAACCAAATCAATCGCGATATCACTTATTATCGGATCATAAGCGCATCGATGTCCCAGCGCAATAATGCTAAGTCGATTATCGATCACGAGAATAGCCGTAGGCCTGACTCGCGTTTTTGCTTCATAACTTCACGGACTAATTGGAGAACACGATGCCTTTTTAGGACTTGGCGTGCGTTAAGCTCCGGGCGCTGCGCTTCGCGGCCAGTTCGATGGATCCCAGTAAATTCTGCGTTTATGGCCAAAGGGCCCGCGTCAAGAATTGAGTCCTCCTCTAAATCCTCGAAGCGCCTGCGCGGGGGCTTAAGCGCCGCACACACGCGAAAAGCACACTTAGTGCACGACGGTGCACGACTAAAGACGCCCGCAACGGCTCGATGTACGTTTGCCAATAACCCGAAAGACCGTCCGCATTTTTTTCCTCCCCGTGCCACGGTAAGACCACCTACCGGCAGTTTAATACCTCTGCGTCGAAACCGGCAGAGCGGATAAATGTCCGTACGGTCGCGATGCGAGCCGAAGAATTATGGATCCGGTAGCCGCGCAGCGCCGATCTCCGGGAGATCGTTGCCCGTCGATCCTTCAAAAGATCCTCGACGTCGACGCTGAAGGGAAACGCCGTTGCAGCGATCGCTTCGCGATCGAGTTGCACTGCGAAATGTATTAGCTTGTCCCAAAAGTGTCCCTTTTGCCGTCTGTACGCAGCTGCTTTATCTGGCGGTGTTTCGGGGAATGTGAAAGCTTATCTGTTAAATGGTGTAGCTTTCGTCCTCGGTCGTCCTTTGGATATATAAATAATGTGTTGAAATAGTATGAAACAAAAATGTTGCGCGTTTATTATTTCGTTATGAAAAGGAAGAAACTTTTGGGATAATCTAATAGTTTCGAGAATTGTACGTGCCAAATTGTGGCGTGGGTGAAGAGTAAAGGTTGAATCGCTGCTTTTAATATTTAAAAGGTTGGGTAATTACATAGAAGGCATATTCTTATTTTAGGAGAATAAAAGGTCAGTGAAAGAATTTTTATTCGATCCAGGGGCAAAACCCTTATCAATAAACGCGACGTTTCCACTCACAGACGAGATTGGCGAGTCCAAACGTAGCATTTATTCATAAAAGCATTTCGTTTAACAAAGTACATACGATAAAAGGAACAATAAAAATTAGGCCGACTACTCACGATTCTTGTACATACAAATAACACGATCAGCAAGAAGTTTGCAGTTAACATCTCTCCTAATCCCTTCTTCTTACCGACCACCTATAACCGCCATAACTCAAACATATCTTCGCCAGTTCCTTCCTCGAGCCTCGAAAATATTAAACGAAACACTCTCGAAAGCTCGAGCACCCATTTAAGCGTCCAGCTCCGTGAGCCGCAAGTCGATGAGAAAGATTTCGTTCGCAAAAATCCTCGATTCGGAAAGCAAGCATCACCGGCCGGAATAGGTGGCGCCGTTGTCGCTGGGTTATCATCAGGGGTTAATGGCACAAGTGGCTCGCGTATTTCACGGGCACCTTTCCTGGCGCGCCGGGGTGTGAGGTTATCCCGGTGTATATATGCGCCGCGAGTATCTGGACTTATGATGGAAACAATTTAGAGGCTTTGGCTGCGAGGCGGACATGTGCGCCCAGGCCCGTGCAGGATGGGGATGTGCCCGTGGTGTTCGGGGGGCGCCCTCAGGGACGAATACGGGGCCGTGTGTGCGCCACGGTGGAGGGAGCTAAGCCGCAATAAGTCGAGGGATGAGCGCGAGATGTGGCCGAATCGTAGCTCGCATACTGATACCGTTTCCTGCGGATCGAGGAAGAGACGGCGGCCCTTCCGCCCCCCGCGCCCCCTCCCCCGCCCTTCCGCGCGTTTCGCGGTCAGAATTTTCAAGCGACGCCGGCCATTTCGGACGTTCCACGGGATTCCCTTTCTTTCGGCCGGCGAAAGTAAGGCTCGATAAAATGCGGCCAGGATACCTTTGAGGCTGATGCGAACCTTGGCACGTGGAAGGATTACCGAGCTTTGTACTCCGTAATTTTGGTGACCCACTGTATATCTCGTTTAGCCCCCGTCTCGTCCGAATTCTCTCTACGCACTTAATGGCTTATATCGCGTACTCGTGCGCGGAGTTTTGTGTTAGGGGTGTACTGTAAAGTAGAGCGGACAGCGGAATCGGGGTTAATTATTTAGCTATTCGATTGAGTATGGAACTTCTAGTTTTCTTGCTCGGTTAATGTGAAAGATGACAGTAAGCGAGTGCTTACTGCTCGATAAGACTACGTGATCCTTCACTTTAGATATTCTGGTTTTTTATCATGCGACACGTTCCTTCTGATTATTTTCTTGCTTGTTATTATGTAAGTACATTAGTTAAATAGTCTTAGCAAGTTTGATTATTATATTTAACTAATGTATTTTAATAATCTAATAATGATATATTTGAGAAGCTAATAATCATTTAGGTAATATATTTTTTTTCATGGTTAATGAATAAGCGCGTTGGTTCAATGAAGTGTAAAAATGTTTCTTACCCGTTCGCGGTTAAAATATCATTCGTATTTTGCGGGTTGTTTATGTACACGCAATATCCTTCACGATTATAAATCGTTTGCCTATTCACATATCTAGGAAACGCTATTTTCTGTTTTTAATACTACTGTTACTTATACCTGTGGAATAAAAACTTGAAATTCAACCATTACTTCGATTTGAAGTACCCCATTTTGTACTTTTTTCACTGAAATTGCGGATGTATCGTAAAGAAACACCATCGAAAATACAATCTAAGATAAACCGTACCCTATTACTAATACTACTATTACTTACACATATCCCTCCACAATTTCAATTTCCATTAAAAATCCCAACCAGTACCCTCTCGATATTACATACTTTTCCTAAGGAAACCCCATCCAAAATATCATCCAGAAAACACTATCCCCTATTGCCAACACTACTATCATCCATATTTACTCCACAACAATAACACCATTCAACCATCAATAACCAATCAATCCATTCAACCCAATTAACAATCATTAATAACCCAATTAGTATTCATCTGGACTTAATCAAGGATGCATCAAGGTCCAGGCCAAAATCCCTCGCTCGTGGCGGTGACAATTAAACGCAAAGAATCGTCAGGGGACTTCGATCTCCTCCTGGTCGGTTTGCCTCGGCCGATCCACGAATTCGGGGCGGACACGCGCGCTATTTACGACACTCTTCGCGGACACGTTATCCCCATCGCATGGAAGAGTAGAATACAGGGGGAGAGAGAGACAGAGGGATAGACAGAAAGAGAGAGAGAGAGACAGAGAGAGCGAGGGAGAGGGAGACGTCGGCTGTGCGGTTTCCCGTGGTGCATGGCGGTTCTCTCGCTTCGGACTTTTCGAGTGGGTAGGTGGAAGGGCGTCACGGCGAGTGAAGACGGACGTCGCGACGCTACCATAAATCCTGAGCTTACCCGCCGACGGAGAGCGTCCTCCATCCTTCCGAGCGCTCTTACTCCTCTGTGCTCTACCCCTTCCCCCATCCCCGCCTCCTCCTCGTCACTCTAGGACGACTACTGCACAAACCCTCCCTCCCTGCGCCCTCCTCCCGCGAAAACCAACGAACGTCGACAACGAGCAACTCTCTCCTCGTCGCGGGAGGTTAACTCCTGGCCAGCGAAAAACTTTGATTGTACTGTTGGGATTTTATGAGGGCCTGGTCCGCCGATCTTCAGCAGCCTGTCGCGATTTCTGTGTAGGATACCGTATCAGCCTCTGATAGTCCGGTGGGGTTATTCCCAAAGTGGTCTGTATTGACTCTCAGGGGTCGAGTTTGAGCTGCAGAGGGGCCATGTGAATGGAAAGAAGGAAAAAAAAATGAGGCTTTGTGGTTATGGTATGTGTAAGTTTTATGCTTTATTTAATGAATGTTTAATTGTGAAAGAAGGTATATCTTGTCATTTGAACATTTTCCATCGCGAGTCCTATCACAGTGTCAAATCCGTGTTAGTTTTAAAAATATATTCGAGTTTGTAAAGAGATTTGTGAACAATAAGGAAAGAGAGTGTGTAAAAAATCTATATTAAGAAAGCAGGGGGTCTATGCAAGGCAGAAAAAATCGGTACGTGGTCTACGAGACTAAAAGTTTAGGGTCTCTGGTCCAGTGGATCGTTGCTGCCTCATTGAAGAAATTGGACCGGAATGCTATTGCGCTTTGCCACGGATCCACGTTTCGCATATGTCACTGCAGTCTGTGCTTTAACTCTTAGGGGCAGAGAATTTTAGAGAATGAAATAGATCCATGTTACACGGAAATTTGCGTTTTAAATGAAACAAAACTGGTATGTTTTTATTAACAAAGGAATCGCATAATATAAAAATGTAAAAATATAATAATAATTCAATTCAATTTGTTGTTATAAGGTGGAGCTCGGATAATTGTACTACTTGCAATGTGGAAAATATTGCAATATTTCGAGGTAGGTTTAAAATTCTCCCATCATGCCTTACCGTACATCAAAAAGGTGGGACAATTTTAATCCCACCGTGTCCCAAACAGTTGACTTGTTTCCTGTGAGAAGAAATGGATGCGTGACATTGATATATTTTTGTGAACCGCTTATATGTATGTGATCTATCGGCATTGTGGCTTTTCATGCCGCACATTGAGGAAATAAGAGTAAAAGGAATTTACTGTCTGTTTTATATTCTTAACTACAAAGCAAATCTGTGGCTACAAGTTTGATATCATTAGTAAAAGCCGTATATCTCTAAATACGCGTGTACGTGTTATTCTGTAAAAATAACATCGAGAATATTCCTGCTGGAGGTCATTACTACAATACTTTGCTTTAAACTTCTTCTTGTTTTAATACTGGGGAAAATGGTGAATTTACTCATCGGCTTTTTCGTAAGCAAGGTATAAGTAACCTTAGGCGCAAAAAGCGGTCGGGGAGTCGCGGATAAGGATTTTTAACCGTGGACTAATTTTCCCTTCCCTTGGCTGTGCAGAAAGTTCTAAATGATGTACTCGTCCCTGGAGGCTTAAAACCAGCGACTATTCACGCCCCGAGTATTATTCAGAGTGGATACAGGTATATGTATAATATTATACGCGCACAAACTATCTCGTGAAAAGGGGTGAAGCGTACTCGAGGTAAAAATGCCTCGAATTATGAAGGCACGCTCCGCCATTATGAAACAAATTAAAAACTAATTAAAACGGCTGGTACCGTCTAGATCCACTCTGAATTCCGCCCTGCCATAAAGACGGGGTACAAAGAGATTGGCTACCGCCGAGATAGATACACGGTGCAAAAACGCTTGTACCTACGTGAAATCACGTAAAACGTGGCGACGAAATTTAGAAAAATACTTGGTAGAGTAACCAAAAATATTAATGCAATTTAATGAAACATTAATGAGATGTTAACGAATGAAATACACAGTACTAACATGTTAAGATAATAACGCTCATTGTTGGCACGTTTTAAGAAACCAAGATTACGGTTTATTGTTAAAGATAGATTTTTACACATCTGTGTTATAGATGATATAGCAGAATTGTAGAAATAATCGATAAAGGGAAAAGCAAAATTTTATTCCTGAGAAATCTAGTCGCCACTCACCTCACCTTAAACTTTAGGCTCTTATTTGATAATACACAGCTACATTGTCATACCTACCCTTTCATTATCATAACAGTTCATAATATATATAATTAATCCAATTTATCCGTAATCGAAGATTCGAGTATTACAAACACCATTGCCTACTTTTCACAACGCCACGTAATCGCGCAAAAACATTCCAACGCGCATCTGTGTCCGCCAAACTGCCGAACCATTCGAGAACTTTCCATTTCTTTCACGACTATTCCTACCTCCATCCCATATTTCACGCCCTCCTATGCTACGCGATTTATTTTAAATACCTTTAGCACGATTCGATGATTTAAAGGCCGATGAAATATCGCGCGGCGGGGGAACGATCGCGGGAGAAATTGAACAAAAAAAAAAAATATATATATATACATATTTATGTACGTACACACGTACGCGAAGCCTAAGCTCCGCAGACACGGAATTCACAGCGGCCACAGTGGTAAAGAGATTTCCCTCCTGCGCGCATTCTGGCCAGCCAGAATAGGGGCGATTTAATAACGACGCGGTAAATTAAAATGATAGACGTCATCCCCCCGACTGGCGGCCACTGAGAGCCCATCAATTAATGGGAGCCTCTACTTCATTTGCCTATAAATAAATAATCGTCAAGTGCCTCCGCCCGTACGAGAGGTGTCACTCGGCATCGGTCGGAGGCGGTGGTGGAAGAGGAGGTGGAGGAGTAGGATGAGAAGCCAGCAGGAGGATGGCTTTCAAATATTAACGCCGTCTCGTGGACGTCACATACGTTACCCTTCCTCTACCATCCTACGTTCGAGCAGATGCGTACGGCTTTACCATCGTGTTCCAGCGCGTTGGGGAGGATCTAAGGCAGCGATGGATCTCCACGTGATCCTACGTCCTCTTAATGTTTATTTCGTTAAGCGATAATAACAGGAGGAATATAAAAATTACGTTTATAGTCCATATTAAATGGCCGTGTAAGAACATATATATGCGTTTATAGCGCTGATCGAATCGTTTTGTGAGAAATCAGATTTAATTTAAATAACTTAAAACCCATATTTGATTAAAACGTTTTTATTGGATCGGCTAAATTTTGCAACGGAATGCGAAAAATTGCGAAGTGGTGGGAGAAGTATTAATGACCTTTTTATTATTTCTTTGATCCTGCTATTGTAGCATTCCTCGGTGCATTATTTCCTATCGAAGACGGGTATAAGTGTTTGTAGGATATATATGTCGTTTGCTTTATATCATTGAGATTTAACGTCGCCCCTTGTAACACGGCGAGCTACGCGAAAAGAAATTTGATTTTCTCAGGTAGCTGCTTAAAATATAACTGACCATGATGGATCACCTGAGGCGGTCTTTTAAAATTGTACCCATCGATCTCGTAATTTGGAAATAAGACAAACTTTCTGAAAGATCGACATATCCGGCATTTGGGATGCATACAGATAGAAGGTCGACCGCTAAAATAACTTGGGATGGCATCTACCGTTTTACGTTCGTTTCGTATCACTAGACGTCTAGTATACGCGCACATCGCATCAGAATTGGAGTTTAAGTAATTTGTAAGCCTGTAATATAAACACACACACACACACACACACACACATACGCGCGCGCGCGCACGCACGCACGCACGCACACACCTTTACTTTCGATTTTGCTAGAAAAAAATGTATGTTCCATTTTAAAAAAGAGAACTTTGGATTGAAAGTGCTATTATTATAATTTTCTAGATTGTGCATATTCTTCCGTTGTGTGACTACCTGGCATGGCTACATTTCTATACAACTAGATTTTTCACATCTCATTTCACTTCGAGAATATTTGAGGTCACAAAGTTAATTGAGACACCTTATATATAACATTGCATGCTAAAAAAATGTTCCCTCGAACCAAAATCCATGCACATCAAAAACCCACCTTATCGCTCAATATATCGATCGAGCCAGCCAATCAGTGATCCTTGGCAGGGATTAACACTAGTACGACCGCCCACTTTCAGGGCATATTTAAAATACTACGCATATCTTAAAAAAAAAAAGAGAGAAAGCAAAAGAAAATTTAAATCAATCATATATATATAAGGATATTCACTGCATGAAATTCACTGAAAATCTCCGAAAGTGTATCGTCTTAAAGCGCTGCGATATTTCAAAAAAACGACGCACCAATCATTTTAACCGGTTCGATAGTATCAGCGCCAATCAAACGAACCGAGGAGCAACGGGTGCGAGGCAGGTTCGATCCGCGGAGGATCCAGCGGCGTTCGCACGGCGACGGGTCGCGCACGGGCGCGAATAAAACCGCGGGAATTGAAAGTAATTCGCTAGATGCGCGACGAAACCGAAAAGAGGGTGGCAGGAGGTGACGGCAGGGAGGATCGGGGGCGGAGAGGCATCCAATGACACGCCGGAAATATTTGGCAGCTGATGGCGACTAGCTGGCGTGAGGGAGGCCGGTACCTCCGGCTGGTAATTAAAAATGTCTCCCGACCCCTTCCGCCCACCCTCCCTTCCAGCGGACCCCCACAGACCCCCTTCCTTCCTTCCGACCTCCCTCGTGCGTCGAGGCACCACCGCGGGCCTGTCTAACAGGAATGCATTGCGGGGACTAATGAAAAACCTCATCGGCGTGTGTGACGCTAATGAGAAAGACTGCCAGCCAGGCCGACAGTGCCGATTAAAATTCGCGAAGAAACGCCGTCGCGGATGGATATCGGCGAGTAGACGGACGTTTTTCACAGCGAACACTCTTTATGGAATGACGCGCGTGTCACGATTTTTCTCTCTCTCTCTCTCTCTCCGTATTTTGTATCTTTTTTTTGTTTTGTTTGCCTTTTTTTCTTTTTTAATAATCCGAGTACGACCACCGGAGGACACCGTGTTGGGGTTTCATGTCTGGCCAGTGGGTACGTAAGGTAGAAGGGGAAGTGTCAGAGGGTAGAGATAATGGAATCGTGACATAATTGTGTAATAGATATATAGATAAAATAATAGATAAAACGTTGTGTTAAAGGCTGTGAGTAAAATACTTCTAGATGTATATGTGACGTAAGCATTTTTATCGTAAGTTTGACATTCCTACGTGGTGATATTCTGACGGTGGCTTGAATTTTAATTCGGCTTAGGTTTGAAATTAAAGTGTCCAGATTGAAACTTGTATCCTCCCCCGGATTACTTATGGACACTTTCTTATTGTAGAGATTCGGGTCATGGAATGAATGAGCTGACGTTAGATATATATTACAGTGTCAGCTGCTTTATTGATTACAATCGGATGTAACAATGATCGCTTCTGAATCTCGAGAATAGGGCTAAGCTATTTTGGTCGGTTTGTGGACGATTCTAATACAAGACTTTTCCTGTATAATAAAATATCTGTAGCCTTTGAAACTGCTATATGGTAAGAAAGGATTGTTGACCTTGCGCTTGCTTACGACTGATTAAATTACTTCCATTAAAATCTTGTAAAAGATTCTGCTGTAAGAACAGTATCAAAATATATTCTCAGTAATGTCATACGAACGTTTGCTAACTTTGATATTTCAACAGACGTCTACGATTACCACGATATGAAATTCTCAAAGAATACATAGACCGAGTAAACTTCAAAACTATAAGTTTTATCACAAAGGATTAAATTAAATATATTATAAAATAACACGTTGATGTGCGATACTTTTCTCTCCTGAATATTTTACCGAGCTTATTTCATCGGGGTATGGCTGTTTAATCTGGTTCATTAGCGCGCTACCGTTGGCGCTGCTAAATGCACGATATGAATTTCTATTAAAATAGGGCGGTAGTCCGGTGGGAGATTGAGGCTATTCCGGTAAAGCCTATTTCTATGCAGCGTTTCGCTATTTCATCATGAGTGTACTTCCCCTACGAGCGTACGTTCGATCTTAATTGAATCAAGATATGTCGGTAAAAGTTAATGTAGGTTACATAAACTAGATTTTCATTCACTTCGAACACGTATGCACTCGAAACATTTTTAGCAACTGCTGACGCGGTTAAAGCATATAAATATGCATAAGTGTAATAGGGAATAGGATGCAATTGTAGATGCACCAAGCAGAGCACGTAAATAGAAAATCACATAAGTAAAATACATGAATTTATACTCGTCTCTCCAAAATAGTATTATTAATAACTTCAATCATTCCTGCAACACTGATATCTACAAAATACATTCATATACGGAAAGTAATACAAACTTTACAATCGGAACGAGAAATACCTTCATTTTTAAACGCAGCAGTGGGAAGAACATTGAATCCGACGAAGAGCCTTTTTAAATAAATATTTATTCAAAACAACGTTTTGCACGCCTCAGCGCGTTGCTCGCCAACCTGTGGAAAGAAAGAATTCAATCACAAACGTATAGAGCAATACTATATATCAAGGATATTACGAAACGGAATGTGCGTGCAAAGTACCTTAGAACTACACAGCGAAGCAACAACTTTTATACGTAAAGTAAAAAAGCAAAAAATATAGTATGTACAACCTTCTATCGGCCTTACGGGAAGAAGGAGGACCTGTTAATAGAAAAGACTTCAAACTTACAAAAGGCTCTTTCAACATCACTTTTATCTTATTTATTTTCCTCACTTATTTCCTTATTATATTTCCCTTACATTTATATACTTGTACAACCTTTATTATCCTCATATTCGAAGGATCTTCCAGCCTCACCGCTCCTTCCCAAGCAGTAGCCGCAACAATGTTAACGCCTCCCCGATTCCATATTTCAAAAACCCGCCGGCAAATTTCCCAAGAACGATGCGCATTAACCTCGAGAGGCTCAGCTGTCTAATCCCAAGGAACCCTTCCTCGGTGGTATCGTCCGAGGCGAGGAATTCTTCGCACCCTTCCTTCCAGAGCGAGAGCCCAGCGGCGCCTCGCACCGCGGTTAAACGTGAACGACGCGGAGGCGGCAGTGACGTCATTAGCAATTCCGATCTCGTCGGGCGGAAATTATGTCCAGTGCGACGCGAGTCGCTCTCAATATCCTCCCCCTGCTCACGCACATGGCCACGGTTACCCCGAACACTTGCATACGTGCCGATGCCACCCACACATCCGTCCGAGATTCCTTCGCTTCCGGTTTCCGGCACGGGAACGGCTTCGCCATGATTGGCTCTCTCGCGCAAGTGGACCCGCCGAAGCAGCCCGATATCGTTGGCCCGATATAGAAGCGCGATTGTCACTCCGCCTTTCCCGAGGACGGGACATTGTCGTCGCGATAATTGCATCGGCGAATCGCCAGTGCGATCGTGCCACTTTCCCCCCGATTGAGAGCCACCCTGGGTCCTGCGCGAGAAATCGGGATGCTGGCCTGTTCGGATTTAGCCCTTTCTCCGACCTCATAACCAGGTTCACCCTCGGAGAGGCGATAGTGTTGCGAGTTATGAAGGCGGATTAACCTTTTCTATCGCGAATCCTCAGCTTCGATACCTTTACTTCTGGTTATTCGTGCTTGATACGCATTGCCGTATCGAAGGACTTTTAAAGTTCGCAGAATTAGAGCGGATTATGGTTAGTGTCGTATATCTAATCGCAGTTGCTGGGTAATTTTTAAGCACGGATATCGAAGTGGTCATCGTGAGCTTCTTTGTATACTTATGGCAATGTTCCTTCTGATTTTTTGGAGTTAAAGTTTCGTCGAAGAGTACGACGTTTATGTGTAAAACGTCTTCTTTTTGGACATAGTTGTGTGGCTCGAATAATTGCTGTTTATACTCGAAAGTGGCTGGTAGGTTTAATGTTAACCTCTTAGCCGCTATAAGAATTTCGCGACGTAAACTCTCTATCCTTCTAAGCTTTCAAATATCAGGTTATCGCAAAAGTGTCCCAAAAAACCTAATCAGCTAAATGTTAGTCTCCATCTTCTGTTCTTCTTTAACTGTATACGTAATTCAATATAATGATACAAAACATGATTCGATGATTATTAACCATCGAAATATATTCTCAGTTTATCGAAGTCTTGAAAGATTCGTGTAGCAAAAGTCGCGTGGTATCAAGAGAGCTATCAAACCTACAAAATCATGAATACTCGTAACAAGTCTTCGTTGCAAGTTACTACAATCACATAACAGAGACAGTCTTCGACTTCCACGAGAAGTGCCTGGCATTAAATCCCATCCATCACTCTTAAATCTTTCCAAGTAATATGTACATTACGGGCAAGGTTGTTCGGAACCCACCTTAAGCAGCGGGTTTTATAAAGCGACTGCCACTTAACAGACGAAATGCTTCGTACCGCGAAGCGTTATAATCCTATCCCAAGAGTTTCTCCGGATAAAATACGATTAGCACATTCCACGGCGCGAGGCTTACCGGCGCCACACTTTCTACTGGCGCCACGACGCCCTGTCGCGCATTCGAGATAAACTTATTGCGAAATTACAAACATCTCACGCAGGGCCATTGTGCACGTGGCGTCCATCGACGTGGCGTCAACTTGCCAAGGCGTAGCCAGTGCTGTCGTACGTAAGTATTTACTACGGTCGATTATCGAGCGTCACTGAACCGCGTTGCATTCGTGAGAAAGGAAAGAGGCGAGGGTGCGTATTGCCACGCGATGGAGGAAACTACGAATCACAATGGATGTTTCGATGCACGAAAGGCAGACGAGGTGAGCACGAATTTCAGAGGCAACGGTTATCCGCGGCTGAATTGAGGTAAAGTCGTCGAAGGAGTTTCAAATCTGCGAGAATTAGTTTATTAATTGGTTAGAGAATTAGTTATTTAATTAGTTTGGGGGATTTTAATTCATTTCACGAAAGGTACAAGCGAGGTAATTGATATGCTATGATATGGAATAAGGCCCTGCTTGGATTTTGAATTAGGATATTCAAAATATTATTACTGAAAAATGCTCAAAGAAAAATACTTTTAACACAAATTAAATATACTTTATACAACGCGATAATTATATTCTTATGAAATCGTGTTCGATGTGATATAGTGTCCGTGGCGTATATCCTTACTTTCAATGTAAAATTAATTCTTCCACATAAATTTATGTTGGACATTTCGGATTCCTTTCGAAAAGCAAGTTTTTTTAAACCAGGCCTGGGTAGTTGGTTCTCTTAACGCATTCCCTTCGAAGGACGTGCAAGTTTTACGACATGCTGCAGCAGCGTAAGAGCCAAGTTTATACTCAATTTTGTAACTTAACTTTTCAGAATTTATCCTCCACTGTATACGGTATACATATTTTAATCAAAAGTAGTAGGTATGTGCACGTTCCGGTTTACAAATAGCTTGGACTTACGAGTGGCTTGAAGGTGTGCATAATGGAGTTTGTACTTTGATCGGTGATTAAATCTAATAAGCAAAAAAATACTCGAGGCTTGAAAAGAAAAAGAAAATCTGTGTTTTCTGTATCGTACGTTCCTCTCGTTATATCAGCGATCGGCAAATTCATTAGTCAAAAAGAGTCGAATGTCAGCAGTACACCAATATTCGTTTTTTCGATCCCCGTTTTTTAAATATTGCGTTATTATTGGCGAGAATAAAAAAACGTACTCAATATTTCAACTTTGAATAATCGGTTTTTAGACTTTATGCACCGAATAAAAAAATACCAGATGTTAATCATAATTAATAACAATTTTGTTTATCGATGAAAAGTGTTTTTTGGTATGGAGATATTACAGGGCACACAGTCATTATTTTTGGTAGAACCGCATTCAATTGGCCAAAGAGTCGTGTACGGCTCTTGAGCTGCTTTTTCTTGCCTGCTTTTTTTTCTAGCTTGCTTTTGTTTTAGTTTGCTTTTCTAGCTTGCTTTTTCCGACCATTGTGCTAGACGAACGCAAAATACTTGTCGACAGACGCAGTGCGACGAATATTCCTTCACCGGTTTTGAGGATCACAACCGCGTGTCCCCAAGGGACGGCTCTCCAGATTTGGCCCGAATATCGTTTCCTCTCCGCGTCCCGCGATTTTGGAACGTCAAACATGTATTATATTCGGCGTACAGTTTTTCGCGCAAAAATATCATTCCTCCCACGGGACCAATGCGATAATTCACGCTCCTCCAGCTTCGATACAGATTCCGAATTGCCTTGACTCTAACAATCGGGCACCGCGATATATCAAAGGCACGCGAGAGATTCGTCTTGCGAATCCATCGACGACTAAATCTCGTAAATCGAGGATCACGTTACGCGCGAGGAGAGAGTCTTTCTGGAATTCGTAACGAGAATTGGTGCCAGAGTAAAAACACCGCTGAAAAGTAAGAGAGCATTCATTATTTTATTTAGGGTTGGTAGTAAGGATCCGTCTTGTACTTTGCTGAATGAGTGAATCATATATCAGAATAAGAACCCACTCTCTTATAAACAGATATCGAAGGATGTACTTTTGTCTCTCCACATTTATAATTTATTGCAAATCAAAGGGCCACTCGATAGCCACCAACTGATCCATTATATATATCCAACTCTCTTCCTTCTTTCCAACAACATTATACAGAACAGGATATGAAGATATAATCCGAGCGTAACAATCCAATAAAAACGTGGATTATTTAACTCAACATTTCTATTTCTATCAACTATATACTCCAATACATAATATTTATAAATAATTTCGTAAAACTTTTAATATTTAATCGACTAATCCATCGAGCAAGAAGGGACCGAGGAGTTACTATGTTCACAAAACTTTATTTACATCCAAATCCGCGTTCTACTTATACCCAATTCAGCCAGGTTCCCTTACTTTCTCTACCAGCGGAAATAATTCAGGTGCTCAAAATTAACGCCCCGCATAAGAAGGCCGTAAACGGGTACGGCGCGGGGCCAAAACAGGTGGCACTTTCGACTCCACAATTCGGAGGCATAAAATCCTAACGGTTGTTCTCAAGGGTACGAGGCATACAATCGAATGGTGTACGAGGCCCGCTCGAGAGACGAGGGCACGCCCTAAATGCCGGGCGCATTTGCGCATGCATAAGGCACGCACCGGCAATCCGGCATGCGGATTTTCTCATGATCGCGGGGCATTCCTCATCGGGTAGGCGGCGCGCATGCGCGCAAAGAGTAAAAAAGAAGTGGGTCGAAGTTAAAGGTGTTCCCGGACGGCGATCCTGCGAGATAAGAATTCCAACTTTTAACGACCCCTGCCGCCTCCTCCTCCCGGCTCCCTCCACGCGTGCAGGCTCGCACGAACGATTCGGGTTTTCGCACCTTGCACGGCCAGGTTATTTCCGGTTCAGGCCCCCGGAGTAAGGAGGGCTGGAGAAGGAGGAAGGAACTCGGGCTCGCACAAGCCCCGATGCTAATTTTCACGCGGCTCGAGCATTAATTCTAATTAAATATGTGCGCACGAGGGGCCGCGGTGAGATAAGCGGGACGAAAGGCAATTTGTACGGGGACTCGGTCGGTTTCCAAGGCGAAAGAAAAAAGGGAGGAGAGGGAAGAGGTGAGGAGAAAAAGTTTCGAGAAATGCCCGGACCCTCCGACTATCTGTCGGCCCTCTCTCTCCCCTGGCCGCGCGGCTCACGGCCCGATCCGAGTGAGATGTTTAATCATTCGGTAGATTGAATTCGCGGATCTCCGCACGGCGGTGAATATTTTTGCATGCGATGTTTCACAAAGTCGGGCGTTGTCCCGCAGCGCGATAACGCTGATCTCTCTCTTGGGCGTCCGCGAGAAAAAAAATGGCCTCCTCGGACGTACTTATCGCTGTCGTCGGCCCTCGGACCGCGGATATATTTTCGAGTCCCCGGCTGCTGTGAAAGTTCCCCGCGATAGCCGCGCCGAATACGCTGAGATATGTTCCTTCGATTTTGGCGATAATCAAAGCCGAAGCAACACCTGCCTTCGACGATTATGGCCCCGTACCTGGATTAAACACTTTAAGCGGCGTTAAAGCTGCTCGTGTGTCGTATATCCAGATAATACTCCGACGACGTACCAAATGTTTCTTTGTGTAAAACGATGTGGAAATAAAGTTAGTCAAGGAAAAATGTAATTGTATACTTAACACAACGCGTATTACGTGGATAATCTATTTATACTCGACAGCTACCGATAATATCCGTGGGTTTTCTGCTTGCTACAGACGTTCCATCTGTATAACTAATTTGACATAGTACTCCTCTTCTTCTTGCTCCAATGACTTAATATAAGTTAAGACGTGGTCTCGTCGAGCAGTTTTTAATTACCAGGTGTGCGGGCAACGAAACAAATTGTCCGTGTAATGAAGCAAATCCGTATAATTAACTAAACAAACAGACGGCATACACAATTTACTGCTGAAAATTTGGTACAAATCCCGCGTACATATTAAATAAATTACACAAATCAGATTTCACAGCGAAATGAGGCAAGAAATACTTTCTACCACGGACTACAGACTCCCACTCTCTTGATCAGACGTCATTTCTCCTATCATCCGATCACATCGATAAGCAATCTCCAGGATCACCTTCGCCTCCCACGCGAGTTCAGCGATCGACTTTGCTCCTGTTTAAGGAAAGGCCCGCGGCATTAATCTCGATATCGTTATCGCGAGACTTCCTTGGCTTTCCCTTACCCGGACCGCTGCACCGTGTGGCCCGACTGTTTACCAGGGCAGGGCATCGGGCAAGAAGCTGAAATATATATCGGTGGGCGTGGAGTGTGGCGGCAGTTGGTTCACGGTCGGTAGGTCGAGAGAGCATTGAGTTACAACTTAGCTTATACGGCCACCGACGCGGCCGCCTCTCCTCCAGCAACGAACGGCAGTAACAGCCGCCGCCGTCGTTACGCTGCAAGATTCTATCCGCAGATTGCTGACTGCCCTCCTCCCAACTTCACTCTCGGCCGTACACCTACGGCTAGTCGTGTGTCTTTCTCTTTATCTTTCTTCCTCTAGATTTCTCTCTTTCTCTCTCTTCCTCCCTCTTGTTCTTTCTTTCTCTTATATATATATATATATATATTTCTCTGTTTCTCCCTCTCGATCTTTCTCTCTCTCCTTCTACATATTCTTGCCCCTCTCTCTTTTTCTTTACCGATTTTAGAGAAACCGCGACGGAAGCTAAACGACGGTTCCGCACGAACGAGCGCGACTGTGTTCGTTTCGCAACCTTCCTACGCGGCTTGTAGTTCTGAGTAACGCTCGGCGAGATCGCGAGTGTAGCCGCGGCACTTGTCGTCCTTTGGCGTCGAAAATGATTCCACGATGATTGCAAGGAGTTTGGTAATAGCGATACGAGCGTCGATAGTGCGCAGGATGGGGATCGTTACTTTTGGAGGCCTTGATGGCGGTTTAATAGGAGCAACTGAGTGTACACCAAGCTTATTTTGTTTTTTTTTTGATGCTTTAATGGGTATAATAAACGTTTGAAATGCCTTTTTGAAGGTAGGGTTTGGGATAACTGATTTATTATCATGTTGCACTAGTACCTATCGGTGGTATACGATTTTTATTTTTAAATGTAGCCTTCGCTAATGCATGATATTGATGGAAATAAATAAATAATCGATATAAAATTTTATTCATCAATTAAGATGAAAGAAAAAGTGTATTATAACAGAAGATACATAAAACTAATCGACTTTAAAACGATAAACGAATCAAGCACGTACGATAATTAATTAAAGAAATAGCGCATCCTCCGTACTCGATAACGACGGAAAAAAATATGTAGCTTGCCAAATTTCAGCTTCTGTCTTTTGCGAAATTATTTTACTTCTCAAAGTTCATTAGCTTCTAGGCTATGGTGGTCGATCGAGAAAGGTGATTATCCAATGATAATACGGATAAACTAGCAACGAAAAGCTCAGGATATCTCCTCCCTGGATAATACGTCGCTTCACCGGGAATCGCGGATCGACTAGGAAATGGAGTGACCCATCCTACGGAATTAATTTACCGACGATGTTGCGAATCCCCGTCGCCTCTGCTCTTCCCTCTTTATTTTTCTGGTACGTCGAACCGGCTGCGTTTCCCCGCGATAAGATCTCAGGGCTCTCTCTCTCCCGGGAGATCGAGTTGCAGGAGGTCGTGGCACCGAATGCACCGAACCACAGCGACAAGATGCAGGTTCCTCCTGCGACATATCCAACCAGCGATTGCAATGGGAAACTGCTGCTCTACGGGCGCAGCAACGCCGTATAAGCGCTTGATCCCAGGGAATTTTTCGACTTTTTCGAGAGCCGTAAAGCCGATCGATATACTCCGCTGTGATTTTTACGATTTATTAAACGCCACGCGTGGAAACGAAAAGGCGTACTGGAGCCTTGGGTTCATTGTTTTCGTCTTATCTCAGAGACGTATGGTGATGCTGTTTTTAAATTTATTTTACTTATTTTAATATTTATTTTGAATGCTTTAAGAATACATGATAGTGTGTATCGTCGATTGGTTATATATTATATAATATGTCGTATTACTATGAAATCAGCATTACTGATCTATAGGAATCTCAATGCTGTCGTATTTAAATAACGTAGTTAAGTTAAGCGTTTTATAATTTATTTTTCGGAGAATTAATCCTTGTGCAAGCGACGCAGTAACAAAGGTACGAATAGCCCGTTCTTTGTAATCAAGGAGACCTGGAATGCGTGTAAAAGGCAGAGGTAAATTAATGAAAAAGGAAATCGCTACACGATGGAAATAACAAACAAGTCCGTGAAGAAACGTATTTTTGTTTTATTCTCGGTCATTTTCTAATTGACAAAACATAAAGAACCTTCTATTAATTAATTCAACAGCGTGATATCGTGTCGTCAATATAAATTAATGGTAATAGACTTTAATTAGTTTTATTTTGCTAGATTTCAACTTAACTGTAAGTATTCACCTTAAACTTGCATTTTTCTCTAAAGTCGTAGACGATGATACACTTCGATCGCATCAATGGCGTGTTATGCGGATACATGCATTAGATCTGTAGAACATCGATGGGTGTGGTCTATCAGTCAAGCTATCGTCGACATTTCCTGTTATAGAATCCCATTATTCGCAGTAAATGTCCCTGGCAAATAAAATTCTATCAAGCATACAGGCCGGAGAATTTCACGGAGATTCCAATATCCCCGATTTCGAGGATCCGCACATTCGCGGATTTTCGCCCAGATACGTGAAATGTATTTCTCTGCATTTTACAAATGCCGCGGCCGTGGCCATAAAGGGGATAACCAATTTTACCTTCTACTGAAGCTGAAGAATATCCTCGTGATACGAAAAGCGCAAAGGAGATTTGCATATAAGTCGGGTCAACAATGTTCCGACAAGGAAATACGGTAAATTGGACATTGCAGGACGCGAGGCGGTTGCTGTACATTAACAGATAGCGCACGTGGTAACGAGAATTGCAACATTTTAGCATCTGCAATTATATGGATACTCATACAATGGGTATATCATAAATAGAATAGAAATAGGAATTGCATAAATAGATAGCCAAACTTTAGTATCATATTCATCCTTTCACTAAGTAGAAAAAAGGGCATAGAATCATAGATTTGGAAACTTTTCGTTTCTTAAATATAAACACTTATTCTTCAGCTATAAATTCTGCATGCGTAGCTGCTACCCATAAAACTGCACTGTTAACACTCTCTTCCTCTCCTCTCAATAATATCGAGGATAATCAAAATATTCTGATCTTTATATACGATTTATGTTGGCACACATCAATTTCTATCCGTACATTCGATACTGAAGACAGTGATCAAAGTCACTTATCACAATATGAAACGGATAAACGTTCACTTTACCAAAAAAATTTCGCCAATTTCATAGGGCATATTTCGAACGTACGTAAAATAGACAGAAGACCCTTTTCCACCCACGTTTATACCACATTTGTATACCCAATGAGGATAAAATAAGGCCCCAAGGCTTGGCAAGCTATTTCTAAAGCGTCCTCCTATCAGACCCAGGCATATATACGAGTATTAATTTGGCAACGTACTTTAAGCACGCCCCCCGGCATAATAATACGAGGAAACGAATTTAAAACCATTTTTACGTACGCGATATTTCGTAAATATCCAAACACTTAGCCGGTACGTCGGAAGGATATTTTCGGCGCTCTTTGTATCACCGTCCGCGCAATATACAGACGCGTACGTCTATATACCAGCTCGCATATATCCGCGTGTATTCGCCGTCTCGGGATTGTATCGGCGCTCAAGCTTTGGCGATTACCATTTAAATGTATTCACGTTTAGTTGGCGGCCCAGCGAGGCGTGCCGGCGGCGTCAGGAGTTCGAAGGAGGAGCGAAACTCGGGGACTTTTGCGGAGGAATCCTCTTCTCCCTGGCCGCGCAGGACGCTTCCATCTCTTGCTTTATTTTTTCTCTCCTCCTCCTCATCCCTCTCGTTCTCTCCCCCTTGCTCCATCTCTCTCTCTCTCTCTTTCCTTCAGCCCTCCGCCCCCTCCGCCTTTCCTCCTTCGGTCGGCATCGTTACGCTGACTTATGAAGACCGTGGAATACGATTCTTATACGGCCCTTACCACCTTTTATTTCTCCTCCTCGAGGACCAAGCTTCTCCTCGCCTACCGACGACATGCACGTCCCCTTTGCCGATGCCACGTACGCGGCTGTAATACCGAGGATTTGTCGGCGCGAGATACAGCGGGCAAAAAGGGGACTGTGCCCCGGGATGTTAACCCCTCGCGATCCAAATTATTTCCCCGCGCTCCGCGGCGATCGATCCAACGTGGATCGAATCCTCGCGGCAGTACGGAGCGCGAGCCAGCCGCACGGGGGAATTAATTAACGCATTACCCTATGCCTCTGCAGGATGGCAAGTGCGCGATGTACGTAGCTGGACGAGGAACTGGGACGTATCGAGCTTGTACGGCTTGCGCGCGGATAAAATCGATTGGATAGGTATGGTTCGTTTCGCAGGTACATGTTGTACTGTTTAAAGTTTTGGAAAGACGTATGTGCGAATGGTTGTTATGCCGAAAGACCTGTAAGCGCAGGAATTTCTTATCTGGTGTTTATTTCATTGGGTTGTACTAACGCGTTTTTATTATATTTTATACTTTTACCAAAGTAATGATCGATGAAAGATGAGCAGTGATACGAGGTATATTAAGATTCCTCAGGGAAGGAGGACACTTGTCTAATTTTTTTTATACATGGAACCAGTAAGCGCTTATTATCAGTCGTTCGCATTGTCTCCTACATGAATCTCCTAAACGAAGTATCGAGAGATTAACACTAAACCTATTAATCAAAATGACAAAATGGCCTACCAGTCAACCGGTTAATCGTTTCTTAGAAAAATTCCTATACTTTCTAAGAAGGCATTTTTCGAGTTTTCTCAGGACTCTACAGCAAAGTATGAATTATTCCATCGACCTACTGACATCTCTTCATGATCCTCTTTCTCCTTAAGTATATACATGCTGTACACAGCAACGCGCCCGGAAAATGGCCGGTAGGTTGAGCGTTGAGCGCGTAGAGAATGCATTTGGCGGAGACAGCGAAGATCTCTAGGATTGCGAAAGAGGGGAAAAAAAAAGTTCGTCCCCCGGGCACGCTACCGTAAATTCGAATCATCTCTGATCGCAGCCTGCTTTATAATGAGCCTCACGCACCTCTCGAACGTTCGCGGACTAGTTGATATTTGTTTCTCGTCAGAGCTTTGCATACGGCCGTGTGTGTCACTGCACTGCGACATGCAAATACCGTGGCGCATCGAGAGTTCGCATGGACTGTCGCGTCCTTCGGTCGAGATACCCGGGATTACCGATCCAAGGCGCGTCAACTTATAAGGATTTCTGTCTCTCCTGAAAATCCTTCTTTATACGGCTACCGCCGAGCTTTTCTCAACGCCGTACCCCACCTTCGCATCGTGCATTAGCCGGTAATGTTGGCCGTAACATAGTGTATTTAGTAATTATCCGGCGTTCCTTCCTCCCCTTGGATTATTCGACGAAGTACGACCTTTTGATGTCAGCCGGCTGAAAGTACGGCTCATAAGCGCATTCTTTATTTCGAGATGTTGCCTGCGCTGGAGATCTCGCGAGATGTCGCGCATTCGAGTCGATCAACCGACATCCTTGAACGATAAATAGGTCTGGCTTTGTAGGGGAACGTGTAAAGTACATCAGCGTTGTTATTTACGCGTGTAGTGTTGTAATAAAGCGTCGAAGCGACGCTTATTAGTTTTCTGTCAATTTTTTCTTCACTCGTAAAGAGAGCTGCCGTAAAACGGTGTTCCAATTCCCTTTTTCATTTTTTACCGGTCATCCTGAAAATATCGAGGTCTATAAAGTTTGATGTTTTCAGGATCAGGGGTAAAAAATGAAGAAGGGAATTGGAAAGTGCGAAGTGTCGAATTAGGTGGACGCTCTGCGAAAGAAAAGGCTCTCTGTTCAATTTATCGCGTTTCTCGTGGAAGGTGTGCGTTGGATACTTGAAGGTACTAAACGTATTTTCTAAGTGTTCTACTTTCGGTTTACAGCTTTATGCTTTGTCGTATTTTTAAGTAAAGATCGTATTTTTTCGTGTCTGTGATTATTTGATATTTTTTAATATTTTAACAAAATTGACATACTCTTAATTCTCTGCTGCTGAGTGCTGTTGTCAGTCAGAATAAACACGAAACGCTTGTTTGGTAGTGAAATAAAAGTTTTGATTTTGTACAAGTTTCAAATATTTTTCTTGTCAGTTTTCAATGTAGAGTAAAAATATTATATCACTTCACAAATTTGAAGCTTTCTAAATTGCTTTTGCCGGCATCTCTATCTTTATCCACTCTCTTGATGTACACGAAGAAAATTTACATTAGCTCAATTTCTAACCGACGTACCGTATCGACGCCGACATTTATGTCCGTGACTTTTACAAATCATCGATTACGATCATATCACTTTCTTCCACACAAACCTAACTCAATAAAAGCTCAAAAAACCAATAACCACTGCAGCTATTTTTTTAACCAATAAAATTCATAATTCAGCACAGTATCTAATTTTGCATCAATTCAGTCCACGATCCATTTACACGCCTTTTAACCTTCACACTCATTCCAAACAAGAAACCTCCTTTTAGAACCTCTGTCGCGCGCAAGCACTTTTCTCACCCTCTCAAAAAACTACTCCAAGAAACAAGGTCAAAACAATCATACACTCCAATTTACGAGACTCTTCCCAATCTACCTTCGTGCATAAAAATCTTTACCCCGAGGCTCCATAGTCGAATTTCGGCACATCCATGCCAATGGAAAATCCTCGATGCGCATGCCGCGCGCATTCCCCTCGTTCTCGAGCCGCGTCGATTTTCGCGAGCCGTAGCCGCGGCAACGCGCCTTTCGAGCAAGCCGGCCGACCATTAATTCAGGCACGCCAGGTGAGCTTCCTGATCGCGTTGACGCCACCTTTGGTGCGGTGGGCCGTCGCCACGAGAAGATCGGGGCCAACTTCAATATTTGAGGGCCCGGAATCCGGGCACGTTATCGTATGCACGTACCGCGGAAACCGTCTAGAGTCCGCGTGCGTCCTCGCTCCTCGCTGGCCACCGAGATTTACAATGAGTTTCCGGTACAACCTGGAAGGAAGTTTGCTCGCGCCAGGCCGCTGGTACCAACCTCGGTACATAAACGTTATCGCCGACGTATCGCGCATTCGGATCTCAAACAGCCCTTCCGCCAATGCGGAGACGCCTTCGGCCCGTCCCGACGGCTGCACGCAAGAGACGCGCCGTTATTGCCCTGCGAAGCGGGGAGGAAAAATATATTGTTCCACCTGACCGACCTGTCGTCGAGTCCAATCTTAATTTCTACGCGCCAAGGCGTAATTCCTACCCTAGGTGATAAATGCGCCTTTTTATGCCGATGGCTCCGCTCGTCAAGGTCCACTTTTTTACGATCTATTGAATGTGTTCTTACATAGAGAGGAATACAGAGGAAGCTATTTGATTTTTTTGGATAAGAATTCCTCCTTCTGGTTTTTTGGAGAAGAATTCGGTCCTATTGGAAGCGATATTATTGTGTGGGAATGATACATTTTGAGCATGTGGAACAATGAATTAAAAGTTAATGATATAAGTTAATGATGATTAAAATTGAAAATGGATGAATGGAAATTAAGGAATGAAGGTGGTGAGTTTGTGAGTGACGGGTTTTTTCTTTTGCTTCGTTTCGGGGATTAGAAAACGTGATAGGGGAGTTGTGTTATTAGACGATCGGAATTTTGCTTTTTTGTGATGAGGTAGGATCGTGGGAAATATTGGATTGTTCTTAAAGTGTCTTTTACCATGCTTTACCTGGCGATGTTTATACGAGCATGAAACCTGATCGGTTAAATGTTGCAGTGCTTATCTTTGGACATCCTCTAGTTGTATACCTAATTCTATAAAATAATGTGAAATAAAAAATGTCGTGCACGTATTATACTCTTATGAAGCAAAAGAATGTTTTAATGTCATTTTCATGTGTCATTATAAATAGGACTTACTTTATTAGGTTCATTCATTCATTTCTCTTATACATTTTTTTACAATTTGGTGTTACGTCTTTAGTTAAGAAACGACTTCATTAAGAATTCTCGTTTAATTCCAAGAACCATTATTAACTGATTCAATGAACAAGCACATCAATGTTCCATCATTGTATTAATTTAATCGTATAAAAAAATTATCAATTACATTAGTAAAATATTTTGTTCATAAGATACATATGTAACCTATAAATACTAGTAGCGAAGAACGCCCGCATGCTTCTATAAACCTTATAGCAGAAGTAAACCTGCATCTTGTTATTAACGCAACTCTAGAAACATGACAAATTCTGTTACTCTTTTGCTCAAACTCTTCAATCTCACTTTGAGAGTTAGTAATCAATATCTCGTAGCAAATAAGATAGTAACTTCTAGTTATATATTAATATCCGATTCAATGCAACTAAAGTTTCATAAACGCAACGTCTCTGAGCATAAAGTCAAGATCAATAGCCAATCGATGAGCTGTACGCGCCAATCAAAGCTCACGTCCCTTTCGAAAGCTGGACCTCGGGCGTTGGCGCTCCTAAATACAATTTTAATGCGACGTGTACCAACCTTTGCCAGTACGAAACGCCAGGCCGCTTGAGATTCCAAGAAACGTCGAGAGAGGTTGAGTGAAATGTCAGCCAGGAAGGTTATACGTGCACATCGTTACGTATCGCACTAGCGTAACAGGGATAACCGTTTATATTTCTTTCGAGCGTTGTTTTATCGATTGTTAGCTTTATGGCGACTCCCGCGTACCAAGCACATAATTCTCCTCGGTACTTCATACATAAAGATCAAATGTTTAACGTGCCTCCTTAAAGTCAAACATTTCCATTGTCTTAAAGGACAGATCGTAAAATCCCAATTCGACGTTAGTCACCGCGCTCGTCCTTTCATTCCTGGTCGTTCCTAACGGAGCTACGTCATTTCGAAGTAGATGATCGGACATTAAATATCTCCGCCTAACGCTACACGAGTCAACTTGTCGTCGATTATTTAATTGTCGTTCACCATCGCGATTTGCATCGCGAAAATATATACCTTAGACGCGCGCTAGAATTTCAGTCGCTCCTGGCCGCTGTCGTACAGCCTTTGTTTCTCGAATCGAGGATTTAATCTCGTTTAAACGCGAATTACACGACTCGCTACTAAATACACGCTTTATGTGTGTGGATGCATCGTCTGGCGCGGAGCATGGAGTTTATACTGGATGCACTGGGAATCGTAAGAAACGCATTACGCGCTGTGCCACATTGCAGTAAGAACAATGTTGTAAAGAAACCTACGAGCGTCTTATATCCATCGCAATAAATATCCACGGTATGTACGTAGATTGCGGAGTCCAATGATGTGAATTCAAAGGATTTTCGAAAATAATTCCCGCACGGCCGGGGGACGTATTTCAAGCGTAAAAGGATAATTTCCTTGTTATTAAAGACGCTCTGTTGGTCGGTGAAAGCGCGGGCCGATAATCACGGAGGAAATGAATTATGAATCGCGAAAATAAGGCGGCTAGGAAATAGATCGATCTGTCACTGTCAAATCCCACAAGGTCAGTGCTCGAGGTTTGCCTTCTTACACACGAGTACATTTTCGTGGAGATGTGCGGGCCTTTAGGTAAATTCCAAGCGCGTTGCTTGTCACGCCCGATTTCGAAATCGCAAAATTTATACCGCACTTACGTAAACCGCAGCTCGCCGTTTCATACTCGTTAAAAAGTTAATAGAACTTTACGTAAGAGCCCGCGCTAAATCTCTTATCGTTATCGCGACATAGAACGCGATACTTTACGACCACTGGTCCGCAAATATAGAAAAAATCCGATCCGCGACCAACTCGAAAGGAAAGCTCGCGGAATTTAACCCCTAGAAAGAAATCGGTTGCTCTCTCGACGGTTAGGTGCGATTAACCACGTGGTTAATCCGAGATCCGTCTATAGTTCACATTTTATTTTCAGTATTTCACATTGATAAATAAGAGAGAGCAACGTTTCTTAACCTATTGCTTACCATTGTCCCTTTTTTGCGATGCTTATTTTTCATTTATTTCTACCCAAGCAGTGGCACTTTTAGTTTTGATCCTTGTACCGATTGTTTTAGTATCGATGCTGTACTCCCTGCTATAATAGTCACAAACTCGATAAAAATATGTTTATTCTAATTAGCTTACTATAAGAAGTGAATGCATTAATGCATTTTTTAGGTTCGCATTTGCCTTTGGCGTACAACAAATTAACCACGCGCTCCTTTTATTACATACCCAACGAATCGTACGTAAACGTACCTTAACATCCTATAAGCATCAGGGATTACAAACTCGATGCGTCTCGATCAATAACAATATCGACAACGATGCCAATCATCCTTGCAATTGCGACTTTCCCTATACTCAACCCGATAAACCCTTTCATCGATAACACAGCCTACTAACAATTCACCATATGAAAAACCCCCAAAGGCCAATCATCCCTTTGCATCTCGCGAGACGCTATAAATTCGAGGAATACGTGTACAGCCACGCTTTCCCCCGTAATAATGGCACTTATCCACTCGCGGTACGAGCCCACGAACGGCCGTTGTTAAACCTTAATGTACAGACACTTCTCAAGCGGGCCCCGGCATAATGAATGCGTTAAAGCTCCCAGGGAAGAGGCCGATCCGAAAGTCTTCGCGACGCGAAGCTGCGGATTAGCCGGAGAGGGTGGACGCGGTCCGATCGTAAAGGAGAGTAACGGCCTCGTCGAGGCGCCTTCCTCGCGGTCCTGGGCGGCCTCCTCGTCGTCGAGAAAATAAATAGGGTGGCCGAAAGAAAGAGGAATTACAGTGGAATTTCACGGTTGCGCGTAAACGGCTGGCGGGAGGAGGAGGAGGAGGGGGTGGAGGTTCGTCAGAGGAGCTGCGAGAGGAGAGAGACGAGGAAGGCGAGATGTCCCGTGCCTTTACGAGTCATAAAGCCGGCCGTGCTTCTCACGAGCCGCTTCCGAGCGGGCCGCGCGACACGAGCCCTCCTCTTTCCTTTCTTTCCTCGCCGCGGCCCTCGACCTTACGCCCGGCTAACTGATAATAATGCCACCTTTATTGTACAATAACCCTTAAACGCGCCGATAAAACGTCTCTTTATGGCATCAAAAATGAAATAGCCCGGTGGTCGGCCGGGGTGGGCTGGAGCGGGGGTGGGAGAAGGAGGGAGGATCGAGGTAGGCGAGGGCGAAGGAGACAGGTGCCTCGCTCGACCTCTGGCTCGGCCAAAGTCGAACAGGTCGCTACATCTCACGGCGGGCCGAAGAACCGGCGCGCCCTCCGCTCTGCTCCCCGACGGTTATCCGCGGTGCCATTTTTGCCACGAGCCCGGAATTTATGCGATAGCTTCGTTAATACGTAATGAATATTAATTATTTGCCAACGACGGAGGCTGCGGGAAGGTTCGAGGATCGGGAGGGTCGTATCGTAATTTGTAATCTGCCCGGCGTTAAGGTGCGTATCCACGGCGACCGGCCGCGGATGCGTGCTCTTTGCATCGATATAAGCCATCGCGCTTCGTTACGTCGGCCGAGTGTGGAAGGGCGATAGCGACAGTGAAAAATCCTGCGGCCGGAGGAAGACGAAGCGACGGAATTCATAATCGGCCGGCCCGAGACCGTTGGACGAAATACGATGTATGCTCGGACGCTTCTTGTGTCGCGAGAGATTTAGCGGTGCCAGGCTTGCTTCCTCTGTGAATTAAGCCTTTTGGATGAAATTCGTAGGAGGGAACGTGGTAGTGATGTAATGCGATATCGGTTTATTCGGGTTCGAGTTACTCGAGTGTCTGAATTTTTTTCAAAGACTTTTTCTATTGTACGCTTGACTCATCACCTTATTTGCAATACATTTTTTAATACTAATTTGAATTTGAATTCTTGTCATTTTTATTAATCCTTTGGTTATCGAGGTATGCGCTAATGTGGGCGGATTTGATCGTACAATGAGAGTGGAAGAGTGGAGGAGAATATGTATTGTTGTGAGATATTGCCACCGAACGTGAAAAGGTTAGGAGTTTGATAATGATATATAGTAGTTTATTTCAGTTTACGAGACGAGGTTGAGCAGATGGATGGATATGATGTGTTTCTATGAAAATGTTCAAGATTTTATGCGTCTTTGAACTACGACGATCGGTTTCTCACTGCCTAACTAAATGTAGCCCTGAAGCATTTAATTTTTCACACACTGCATGCACACTCGTACAAATACAAACAAAAGGGCGTCGCATGTTCACTTTGGATCCTTCAGACGTTTAGCTAGTGCTGTTCACGGGCTCTTACCGTCTGATCTTCTAAAGTACTTGCGAATCTTAGTAAAGCGTGAATATTTCGTTGATCGAGGATGATTAACATGAAGAACGTGCTGATAAATGGATTGTTCAACGTTCATTATTTCTTTTCAGTTCAATAATGTCATTTAGCATCATTAGTATAATCTGCTTCTGCTAATCAAATACCTCTAAATTATTTTTCTTCAAAATTTAATTCTCTTACTTCATGAAAGATAATAATTTAGGCCGGGAAAGGTTACTGTTTAATACAATCGTTTGTAGATATCTATCAACAATAATTCACATTATTGATATTCAAACAAATTATAGTTATTAAAAAACCACACAGGTATATATGAAATGATTCAGATACGTCCATTACAAACATTTCTTCCGTCTCTAAAACAACAATCCGTTCGATACGTCGAATCCCTCTAAATCTTGGTAGATTCATACAAAATTAATGTACCATATCGATCGAGCGACATATACCATACAGATTTCAAGAACTCGCAATACGAAACTTGGGATTGACAACAGACGTATCCATGGTTTCACGTGCAGTACATATATACCGCAAACAGTACGAACAACAGACAGCACAGCTTTAAAGCCGCGGGAAATAATTGCGGATTGGTAACAAAAGGACCGCGAGCGGCGTGGCGGATTGTCGAGGATCATGGAGCGGTAATTGTTAATCGCCGCAAGGTATAATCGAGACGACGAAATTGGTAGCGCCAAATTGGCAGTGGTGTCCAGTGCCTGGCGTCTCCTTTTTACCTCGCAAGGTGCGTTCCTGGAGGCAAGGACGCGGGGCCCTTGGAATAATTAAAAATCCGGGCGTATGCAGACGCTGGTATTCTATGCCCTCACGGGCGGCCGATTCCGACAATTAAATCGTTAGCAATTATCAGAACGAGGCGCGTTCTCATCGCCCCCTCCCTCGCCTCGTGGCTCCTCGTCTCCACCTTACCTCAAACTGCAACTCCGCCTTCTCCTTCGCTGCCTTCGAGCGTCGTCGGAGGTAGACCATGCGTCTTGGTGCATTGGCGTCGGCTTTGCATCGCTCTCACCACGCTCTGGGAATTCCACGATGAATACATCGTCGCCACACTGAAATCCATAGACGATCGTTCGTCCAGGCTGAGGAATTGGATATCAAGCTTTCCTCCTTTTCCTCGAATCCATCCTCAAATCCTCTGTCGCATACATTTATAATATTTGTATGAAACAAAGGTGTGAATGATCTTGTCGTTGGTACAAAGGAGATTTGAATGGTGCGTCTTAGGTGCATTCTCCACGCCAATGTTTCGGCTCTAAAATACTAATCATCGGTCTTGGGGCGCCTGGAAGGAGGAGAGGCGTACGGGAGAGGACGACGAAGTAGGGGAAGGCAAAGGGCGTAGAACGAAGGAGACAAAGATGACGAGGAAGAGGAAGAAGGGCGAGGGAGGTGCGCGGGGAGGGGGGAGAGGAGAGGAGCGGGCACAACACGGCAGCACGGGCCAGCAGTTGGCGTTCGGCAGTATTTTAATTATACCGTAGGCTGCGAGAGGCTCGTCCAATCTCCTTGGCCCTCTCTCTCTGCCGCCTTCCAACCTCCTCCTCTACGTTCCTCTATCTTTGGGCCTCTTTCGGCCCCGCGGTGCACGACCGACATGCGAAGGAATAAGAGCAGAAAAGCCTGGAACGGCCCACCGTTTCAGCCCCCTGAACCTTCCGCCGGTATCGTCGTTCTCCAGCCGTGACTTCTAATGGTTTGTGCCCATCGTGCGTCTCTGTCCATTCCACGGGCTTTCTTATGGCGCCCGACGGTTGGAGAGGAATAATCGAAATATCGAAGCACCTTGGATATTTACATACGGAAGCTCGTTAAGGCTTTTTTTTTCTTTGCAAGGTTGGAGTAAAAATGCTATGTTGTTTGGAGTATTCAGTTGTATAATTGTGTGTGTGTGTGTGTGTGGTTGGAGAAAGATAATCGGAATGTGGATGTACCTTGGATATTTATATACGGAAGCTTGTCGAGGTTTTGTTTTGAAAGGTTTAAGTAAAAATGCTATGTTGTTTGGAATATTCATTTGTATAATTGTGTGTGTGTGGTTACAGAGAAATAATCGGAGTATCAAAGCATCTTGGATATTTACATACTGATGCTCGTTAAGGTTTTGTTTTAAAAGGATCGAGTAAAAATGCTATGTTGTTTGGGTTATTTACTCGTATAATAGTGTGTACGTGGTTGAAGAAGAAGAAGAAAGTATGTTCGTACAAGCTCGTGACATTGATTTCCAAGTTTATTTAACTTAGAAGTTTGTGGTATGGTTTTGAAAAGAAATACTCGACGGAAGGAGATCAAGGTATATATTGTATTATATAAAAAACGTCGCATAGCTACATCGCAGTCTATATCTCTTACATATTTCTCTTATTGCCGCAGTTTTGTTTGCTGGACGTAATACCGTCCGAAGGATTATTAACCCAAACAGAACTTTTCTATCGTGAATGAAATAAATGTTGTCCGAAATTGAAGCAACACCGAATCTTTTTATTATAATCCACAGTCGATCGTAAGAGCGGTTTGAGGACCTAACGAACAATGATTTCAAGCGCTGCATCATTCCGTCCTTCGTTTCCAGGATAAAGCGTGTTATATTAAACGACGATATTTCCCGATGTGTCCAATATTCGAGACTATGAAAATAATCGTGGAAATTAAAGCGCGGAGCAGCGGAAGCGTTATTAAATCGGCATCATCGATTGGAGCTTCAATCAGCACGGGTGATATCCCGCGACTCGCCTATTCGGCGCACGGATTCGATCGATTATTAATCCCGCGGAATAATTAGGCGAGGCGGTTGAATGGTCGAGTCACTCCGGCTGAATCCTGCAACGGATCCTCGTCTATTGCCATACAGCCAGAGGATGCGGCATCCATTAGCCTCCATTAGCTTCTTCCACATTCAAATTTGTCCCGCTTGTCATTTGCGGCCTTGGCTTGGACGAATCTGCATCTGACCCGTCAGGTTTGTCTCCGAGGAGACGTCGGATGTGTACTCGCGATTCGAAATTCTGATCCGGAATTTTTCAGGCTGATTAACGCGTTTCGCTGGTTCTTCGTGCTCTGCCTTAACGATTTGCCATGACGCGGGCAGAGCCGCATCATCGTTCGTGAGTCTTTATAAAATACGCTTCGCCTTGGCGTCGAATATTTGTCGCTGCGAAGGAGGATGTATGCTAAATTGAAGCGGAATTGTAATTTCAGCGAAATGTGGTTTTTATCGATTCAAAACTCAGTCTCGAAGATAAAGCAATAGAGGACAGTATACTTTCTCGTTGGAAGTAATCGAGTAAATTGACGAGTCTGTATCCAAAAGCAGTGTTTTAATAACCGTCACTACTAAATGTCTAATCTTTTCTTGCTCGGAAATTTCTAAGAATATATTCATTGGTTGTGGTCTACCGTATCATTTCAATTCCCACTCCAGTCTTCTTGGAGTGTTCATAGCGTGGAAACAATAATTCTTGGTTACTAATGCATAGCTCGAAGATTAAAGGATAAATGATAATAATGGAAATCTAAAACTTCAATAAATATAAATTAATAAATTGAAGATGATTGTCTGAACCAGTGATACTTTGAAAGAAGTCTTAGAAAAAAATCCGACACTGATAACTAGACAGGGAATTTAATAACCTCATGTAACAATTTTAATAACCTCATTATCGACCATTAAAACGCACATAATCTAATCGCAACTCCGAATTCACCCTCGCCATAATTTCCGATTACTTCGAAAATTCGCTGTAACGCGTAGAACTGCTCTCGCTTCTCCTCAAAGGGCAAATCCCTCGCTGCATAATCTTGGCCGCGCGTTCCCGAAAATCCAGCGAGGATTAATCTCGAGATCGGATGGCGGGCGATCGAGTGTCCCGAATCCCTCCATTCCTCGAAATCCCCCCGTCATTTTCGGGACGCGGATCCAAGTTTCAGAAGCGAGAACCGTTAAGCCAAGTGGCCGATCCATCGAGTCCCGGCGCTGCACGGGAGTTTACAGGTACGTCCCTCGTTGATTTATCGTCTCGTCACGACAGCCGCGGCCGTTTGATATTGCGCGATCGAAATCTGGACCAAGATATTCTTGCTTCTTGCCTACACCCACCCCGGGCACTTGGCCGGCACCGGTTATAAATCTCGCTTGAGTTACGACGCTGGGGGCCACGCGCACGAGGAAAGCGCGCGCTGCCTCCGGAGCTCTTGCACACGGATACGCGCTTATTATTTCACGGTGCGCGCGCACTCATTATACGCGTTTTACATCGAGCCCCGTTACGTTTACTGCCCAATTTGGTGCCGAGTGCCCTCGTCTCCCGCCATCTGTTCCCGGCTATGCGGACAGTCTCGTCCGCGTTGCGATGCTTTAATCCGCCGAACGAGCCCATTTCGGATAAACTCCTCGTTTAAGTGAAACTTCAGCGGGGCCTGGCCCAAGTCCTTACCGAACTGTTAACTCGAACTGCGCCTCGCCCCGACTGCTGCACGGAAAGATGCTTTTGAGTTTCGACCTGCAAGCCGGCGTGTAAAGCGACTCCTGGCGCGGGCTGCGTGCCTAGTAGAAAGGGAAAGTTTCCTCTGGTCTAGAAGCGTGGAATACTCGGCGTTGCACTCGTTTCTTTTACGACGTTAACCGCCGAGCTTGTTTCGCCTGGATGATATCCTTCGAGGTTGGTTTTTTGACTGGTGAATGTATAGCGCGTGTGTCGTGCGGGTGAATGGAATTTTTTGGAGCCTTTTGAGAGAAAAATATACGTGTTTGTGAGACGCTGCGTGAAACGATGTTATAGAATATAGTTTATTTGGGGGGTGCATTGAGGTATATTGCAAACTGCGTGTATTTCTTTTGTTACAAATACGTTTTAAAATGCGTGTGGAAGGTACGTTCTTATAACAAGCGAAAGGTTGGCGTCACAGTGACGCGCTGTTTCTTATTATAGACTTAACGCTGAAGCTACTAGTTACTTTCTGGATGTATTTATGTATACCTTGTATATTTTTAAAGGAAAAGGCTATTAAGAAGAGGTATCGATAGATCGATAGGATGATGCACATTGTGCTGTACGATCATTGAAAATCTCGAAAGATGTCCTCTTACAAAGTGCAGCAATTTTTATGAGAAACGACTAATCGGTCATTTTGATCGTTTTGATAAATTTAGTGTTAATACAGATAGATGCACGCTAAATCTCGTTCTACGATACAATAACACCTGCTATATACACTCACATAACATTCTCCAATATCAAACATCACTTCTAAAGCGCTTATCAAAACTGTACCTCTGCCAAATCACTAACCAACAAACAGAAAGCTCCACACCTCTTTGCAATTCAACCATCTCTCTTCACCTACCAACGCATCGACACCAATCCATAAACCAACATATCTAACTGCGCCAAAAGCACCAGAAGCAAACCAAAGAAACCTCGAACGACATTATCATTCATCGTCCTCCAATTATCCCTTCACATCCAACAATCTCCGCGACACAATCGGCCCACCGCAGTGTCCTCGGCGATCCACCAAGAAGTGCACCACCCCTCATAAGGAATACATACGTCGCAAGGAAACATGCGCAGTTCATGAGATCGCGTTCTCCGAACCTGATTCAATGGCGGGCCGAAATGCGCCTGGCGCATTATCCCAGCATCCCTCGGAAGGCTCGACCGAGCCGAGCTCGGCGACGAAACGTCAGGGCGACTTTTTGCGCGTCCCAGCATCGGGCCAGAGTGATGTACAGCTGTTTGAAAGGACGGCACGGGGATCCCCTTTCAGGTTGTCGTCGTCGCGTGTCGCCGAACTCTCCTTACAGCGCTCCTACAGCGTGGCCGACATCAATCTCGTCATTAGTCTTCCCCACTCCTGCCGGCCTCGCAGCGCTAGACCGCGCGCCAAGGTTATTGATAATTTGTCACACGATCTCCGACTGGGAGCGAGCCATCCTTCATCGGCGCGGACCAGGCCGCGCTATCCGACCAGAGATCGGCCGATAGCGCGGACTTTTCGATCACCCGTTATGACGGACGATTGAGCCGCGCACAAAAGGATCCCCGATCGGCTGACAGTGCCGCGATCCCTTTGTTAACCTCTCGATCTCGTTCTCGCGCCATTCAATCGGGCAAAGAGGCAAGCGACGGTAATGGGCCCGCCGGATGAGTAAGCTGCGATCAATTTTTAATACGGGCTACGAGCTTTGCTACGAGACCCACCTGTAAATTGAGTATAGAGTCTATGGGAATCGCGTGAATCGAGCGCATAGTCCGCCATTGAGAAGCGCCATGGCGAGAGAGCAATGAAACTCGTGCGCGATTCTTGCGATTCTCGCGTATTTTCTTATACGAATCGCCGTGGGCTTGGTTGGATGTGTAATTGTGAGTTTGCGTTGTATAATCGTTGTAGGTGAAGAAGACGGTTGTTTGGGTTGTTTGAGGCTTGAAAAGGGGTTTGCTTGTTGAAGCAGGTTAGAGTTTTGCAAGGAGCACTGTCTGTAAATTGAGCGCTGTCGATGGGGCTGAGTCTTTGGCACAGGTGTTCTGTTCGGGGTGATACTGTAGGTGCGACGTGCTGTGTTGAAAATTCGTGGATATAGCACGTGGTCGGTTATCGTTCCTGTGAGGATTTTGATATAGATAGATGAGAACTGTGCGTAATAAAATAATGTTTCTTCTAACGAGTGTTGTTTGTGCCTTTAACTCTAGATAACTAAGTTTAAATCGGTGTTACTCTGCGACTGGTCACTCGACTCGTATACTACGAATTAAAAAGAAGTATACTTTTATATTTCCTTTGTTTATTTCAGACAAATCAGCGTAACTCAGAAAAGGTGTTGTAATATTGTAATTAAAAAATAGAAAAGTGGTGAAACTAAGCGGTTTATACTCTTCGTGGATATTAAACGTGTGCTCGGAACAAATAGCCTTGTTGCAGTAGTTGACGTACCTATTTTGTCATTCTGCGTTTCGAAAATTATCAGAAAAACGACAAACACCTACGACTACAATGGAGGCTATGGCTTTTATCTCGTATTCGATGTTCCAACCGAAGAAACCAGCGTAAATTGCGCGTGCACGCCATTGACTTATAGCTGACGCGCGTACGCGTGTACGCGTAAAGACTTAAGGGAAACGAGAATCAAGGCTGCGCTGAAAGTGATTCGATCGGAAAAGAACAGCCGGCCAGCGGGTGAAAAGAGACGGACCTGGCAAACGCGCGCCCCGCCCTGAGACGCCTCCCGTCCGTCAAGCCGTCATCCCCCTTCTTTCCATTCTATTTCCCGCCGCAGCCCCGCCGACTCCTGCCTCTTTTTCTTCCTCCGCCACTTCTACCTGCGCGTAATTGCAATCGACTAAACGCCCGGAGAAAACTGCCCTCCGCGCGATACACGTTCCTTTCCAGGAACTACAGCCCACGAGGTGCCACCGATTAATTCCGACGGAAATTGGAAGGATGACGTAAGGGCGAAGTGAATCGACGATTAAATAAAAATTCAATCCGGACAGTGTGGCTGGCGGATAGCGAGTAAAATTATACTGGTAGTGCTGTTTAGCTTGGAGTTTTATTCTAGGTATATATTATGTACTGTAGTCGAAAATCTCGAACAGTTAATTATTTCCGCGGAAATATAGTTGGACGTGAATTAAAGGTTTATGATTTATTAATCGTGCATTTAAATCAGATACAGATACAGATACAGTTTATCACTTTGACTGCTGTTGGCGCCTAAAGGCGTTTACAAAACTTGCGACAATGTAGGCGCCTAAAGGCGCTTGAGAAATATTGCTCTTATGGTACTATAGGCTGCTGTAGAAGCCGAATTTAATTCGGTATATTATATTGTTTTAATATTGTTTGAATGCGGTGGAATTCGGTGTTTTGATTATACCCAATTTTGTTTTTACGCGAACTTCTTTTACACGATTTTGATTTAACACAAAGTAGAAGACAAATTTAATACTCTTTTTACACGACTTATTTTGATTTAACACGATCGACGCAAATCCTGAGATGGAAATTTTGCTTCACTTTTATTTTTATACCCGCGACATTGGAGATATTTTTGTACGCGAACCTTTTTTACGCGTATTCTTCGCGAGCGTATCTATCGTGCAAAAACCGAATTAGGTGTATTTGAATATACTTTACGAATACAATTATTCGAATATACTTCCATCGTCCTCATTGTACATCGCGAATTAATTCCTACAGTACGATATAACTGGCGCATCTCAAAGTCTGCCGTAGTCGAAGGTTTAATTCACTTCCAAATCCGAAATACAAAACGTCAATCGGTCAGTCGTAAGATCCGCGATCCTGGCTCTGGATCCCTGATTGACGTCGAATCAGAGACCAGGCTTATTATTACCGGCCCCGAACTACCGTGATCTTCGCGGCCGGAAAATTTGTTCCATCACGTGAACCACCATTATCGCGATTAAACGGTCGAAACGTTCGTGGCTGTCGGTAAGCTGCAATTTTCTGGCACACAGCTGTGATCCCATATACGGCCGGACTGCTCGTGCCGGAGTTGTCCTTTTCCCTCTCCTCCCCCCGCCGCGCCCTCCTCCGCCCTCTCCTAATGTCTAGGTGTGGAAATGACTTGTGGGATCGGTTCGTAGCGGAATAGCGCAAAAGTGGTACTTACGAAGCGATCCCCTAAATCATGGAATCAACGGGGCCGATGCACTCCGCTTATCGAGACGCAGCTCCGCGCCGCTCGCCTTTAACCCGGATCGTTTCTCATCTACGCGTAGCGAAGACATTACCAAAAGTGGGATTAACGGCTCGCATTGTGTTTTAATGTCGGACGATTTGTCCCTGATGTAAATATATCGATGCCATCGAAGAACGAAGTCGTTGGGCAAATCGGTGCGCGTTTAATACCAGAGATATAAATACAGTCGAAGTGACTGGTTAGGGGATTAATGGAAAATGGAGTAAACTTGAGTGAGGGTATATTTTTTGAGATTTCATGTGATTTTATTGTAGTATGTTAGATCGTTGTATTGATCGATTCATTTTTTCTCTTTGTACTCCGCTTTTGGAAGGACATATTTAGTGTTTAAACATAGTGTTTTGAATATGACTGAAAAGTAACTGGTTTTGGTGTTAATCGGATACTTTTGGAAGGTACAGGTTTTTACTGGAAAAGGCGAGGAATGAGTAATACGTTCGTCCTCTCGCACGCTTCTGAGATGTTGAATCGAATCGAGTTTCAGACTAATATTTATGTCTAGGGGAATACAGTGTTCGTCGATTGATCGTAGTTCATTGTTCTGTTTGTAAATTTATCAACGAAGAAGTATCGTTTTTAGTTACCAGGATTGTTGGTGTTTTAACCTAGACATGCCTGCTTAATACCATCGGGAAGTCATGTCAAACTCACGCAGACATTTTAGAAAGAAGCGTCAAGATTCATTCGGTTATGGAAGCGTTAATAGCGAGATCCAGAGGGAAATCGTCGCAAGCGATATTATCAAAACGAAGCACAATGACGGTGCAACGTAATACGACATATTTTCGAGAGTCATCGGGGAATCCTCCTTAAATGAAACATCAAGCCAATGCTGTCTCTTGTAATTAAATATCCGGCGTACCGATGCTCGTACATTACGGCCAGCAAATTATATCTGGTTATACTCCCTTTGCAACAAGACGTTTCCGTCGTACTTTATTGAAAACGGATATGATCTTTCTTGCGGACGTGCCTAATAAGATCGAAACAGCATTCTACGCGATGAGCATTCGAGTCGCCAAAAGGAATTCGATCCAAATAAATCGTCTATATAAATCAGCGAATATCGTCCCTAATATGACATTCGAGCGCGTTATGAATACGTAGTCGAAGAAATTCTCGATCGAAAAATGAAAAGTACATAGTCTCATGGAGCAAGCGTAACCCGATAGAATAAGTGGGTGTAAAAAAACGACTTTGATAGGAGGATAGATACAACATGGTAAAAAAGGACGAATATAAACATGTAGTAAATAAATTATAAAAAACGAAGGATGGAAAAAGGTTAAATTATAATAGAATTTCACACGGTTTATGAAAATGATATCATATTCCGACAACTTGCCACTTACCGAGAAGACAAGTCTTGTTACTCCCTTTTTTTCTCTCTTTTTATCATCTTATTATTATAATACATCTTCATATTCGCGCCTACCATCTCTTTTCTACTATAAGTCATATATAATATAACAGTTTTAGAATCTAAATATACTCGAAGACGGTTAGCACGCGAACCAAAATGTACAAACTATTATTCTGTCCCACAGACTCGCACCATCAAGTTACATTTGTTCTTCGAGACTATATATTTTCTTCATTTATAAATACGATCAAGTGGTCCGCAGTCATCGTGTTTCGATTCTAAGTCAATCGTGCCTAAGATGTGCGCTTTTTCATTAACAGCGAAAGAGGTTAATGACCTCGAAGCAGGATCAGGAGGCGGCCCTAATCACAAGACTCCGGGACATCGGACTTCACGGTGCCGCGCGGATAATTATGATAATCGTCTTGGCCCGTTCGAATCCTGGCCGCACGAGACGCAAAGACGGTCGACGTAGAATTTCGAAAAGGCCGCGGACAAAGCCGAGGGCCATGCTAACGATCCGGACGCCTCGTTTGAATACGAATAACTGAGATGAAAAAAGGCACCGCCGACGGATCCGACCCTCGGCGGCGGGCGGATCAAAGATCATAGGCCAAACCCTTGCGAAGCGCAGGGGAATAAGGAGAGGGAGGAATGGCGAGAGGCGGGTATAATTTAAGCGGCGGATATAGTTTAAACAATGGCACGATGGAAATAGCAAAGCGTTGCAGTGATCGGAAAGAAAAGGATAAGCAGCGACAGCGAGAGATGAGGTTAGGAGTACGTATATCGATCTGAAAGATAATTCTGATTTTGAAAATATAGAGGCTGTGGACCAAGTATTATCGTCAACGTTGAAGATGTTACGTGTTAAAAAAACGCATACTCCTTTAGACACTTTAAAAACACTTTTAAATACTTAAAACAAATGAATCTCCCTCTTCAGCCCAATAATGCAATTTGGCATTATTTGTACGACCTACTTTGACTTATCGAGTACCTCTAAATTGTTTTTCTTCAAAATTTCATTTTCTTGCTAAAGAATAATAATTTGAACTGGAACGGATTAATGGATGAACTGATACTGGTCACTGAATCCAGCGTTTGATAGGCTTATCGATAATTTACGAAAGTTCATTACATCCAATCACACGGCGGGAATTGTACCTTCATTTTGGAATCGGTTAACCAATAAGGACTCTCCAGGAATCAATTTGAAACTTAATACGCTCGAATGAGTAGTGCAACGGCCATACTGCGGAAAACTTTGTCACTAAGAATTTCGACTTGTAGATTATGTCGAATGAGTCTTTCAAATTAGTTGCTATTACAAATCAGCTAATTAACATTTTTCTACAAATTTCTATATACCTTCGATATGTAAGTGCATGGGGTAAGGTGTTGCAAACTCGCCAATTCTTACTCGCGGTATACATATAACCTATTCAAACAAATAATAAGTTTATTATTGGCACATGTGCTCCTCAGCCTCTAGCTCAAAATTTCTTTAAGAATAAGTAGCGATCCCTGTGGTCTTATGGAGCAACATCCACACACTTATTTAATCGTTACACACGCACTTTCAAATAACAATTTAATTTAAAGTTAGAATCTAGTATTCATTCTCTTAATCGATCCACGCAGTAGTGGCCGAAAATGATTATTATTTCGCATGCAAATTTCCAGCTCATAACACTGCATCGAGAATAATAAAAGTGTGCATAAATATTGCTCGACAAAACCACAGAAATCGCTACTTATTCTCAAATACATTTATTAACTTTGAATACACTTAATTCTAAATATACTTAAATCTATAAATTTACACTTAAATAATCCTAATCATCTATGCTCGCTTCTCAACCATCGCGCTCACTCCGTTATTTTGGATCAAAAATATTCCTCGACAACGCATTACACCCCGTTCAAACCTCCAAAGCAACACTATCAATACCTTGCATCAATTATTAACGGATACTCTACTCACCCGAGTCTATCTTCCTCTGCAAGACCAATCATCAAACGCATTCATATCAAACGAAATCATCATTAAACGGATATAAATTAACCGAAAACAATTCGGGAGAGGCCACGATTAACTTGGGCGAAGCTTTGCAACGATAATCGCCGAGTTTCCCCCTATTTCCAGCCGGAGTGTAAACAAGGATGACGGGCAGGAGCGAAAAGTTGCTGACAAAGCGGAAAGCCCGGCTAACGATCCGAATCCTCCTTCGTGGACGAGAGCGAGAGGCGCGCATCGGGGGATCGGTTTCTTCTCGACGCGTATGATCGGCTCGGCGGGCCGATCAAAGACCCCTTACGAATCACAGAAGGCGGGGTGGAGGGGTGGGGGGGAGAAAAATCGAAAAATATAGCGGGTGTCGGCGAGGAAAAGAAGAGAGCGAGATGCCAAGCGTGGAAGGAAAGGAGACGAGGGAGGAGTGCAGGAGAGGGAGAAGGATGAGGCGACAACCCGTGACCAATCTAACACTAAATCAACCGACGTGCGCTCGCTGCACGGCAGTGTGCACCGGTGCACACGCATGCAGCTTGCCTCCGTGAAGGAGCGGCGAGAGATGCATGGATGTTCGGCCATTTTTTGATAATGCCCAACGTGCCTCGTCATTATTGCAGCATTGTGCCCGATAAATGCGAGGGAACTCTCGGATCAAATCGTGGTATCACATTGATTATTATCCAAGCGCAAACAATTATAATGGTACTGTACACTTTGGCTATCAGCGCGGCCTTAGGTCAAGCCATTGTACGCCCGCTGCTAAGTCTATTATAATATTATACTTTTGACTGTCAGGCTATTTTCGTTCGGAGCGTGATATCAGGATCTTTTGAGCGTGAAGGAGTGTTACATCGGGGTATTGTTTTATTTGGATATCATTAAATTCGTTGGTTAAATCATTTTCTAAGACTCCATTATGTTTATACATTATCCACTGTTGTATCTAATTGTTAAATCCAAGATAATCGTTTGGCCAAGTGTATTGACAATAATTTTGAAATTGTCAATAAGGTAAAAACACCAGTAGTGGACACTGTAAAAAAGAGTAAATAAATAAGGAAACCACAAGCTGGAATATATAGAACTTTATTAGTTTATATAGTGTCGCTCTCCAGCTGCTTCATTGCGAAATACTACGAACAGTCCGCCATTGAGAAATGCCATAGCGATCGATTAATCAAACTTTAACAATTTTTTCGCATTTCCTTATAAGAATCGCTGACTTGGTTAAAACATAATTATTACAAATTCGTATCATATAATCATTGTAGGTAAAAAAGACATCCGTTTATGTTGTTTAAAACCTAAAAAGACATTTGCTGATTAAAACAGGCAACAAAGAGTGCTAAATTGAAGAAACTAATCACAAATTTTCCACAAAGTAAACTTAACCTGAGCTATATAAACGAACACGCAAAAAATTCCTTAAAGTGTCATCTTACTCTTAAATCGTAACATCTTACTCGATAAATACTGGTCATTTCTCTGTTGCATTCATATTATCACACTCCTCGCTAATATATTAGATCAGTGCAAAGGTTCGCTCGCATTGAAATACAAGTAATCGGACACGAACCTTTGCGCTTACTCAATACCAATCGCCATCGTTGCACGTCGACAGTTTTTTTCCTTTACCTCTGTAGATAAGTCACCGTGAGTTATCGAGGGTTAATTGGAAACGAGTTAGCCGTGCAACATCATATTCTCGTGAGCGCACGAAACATCGCATCGAAAGTTCGACTATGGACGTCGCTAATAAGACAGTGTGTATACAGATGTTCACGAGGGCCGGTGTAGGGGCCTTCGTTACTTGTCTCCTCTGTCATTCCCACCGCGATTCCACGAGCACAGTGCGCGGAATATTATCGCGCTATAAATATTTGCCCGCGCGCTTCGTGCCACCGCGAAATCGTTCGACGTTCCTGCGAGATCCTGAGTGGGGAGAAAAGCTGTGCCAACCATTTTTAGACTAAGCCTCGTTAGGAGGAGAGGAACGCGCGAGCAAATTGTAAAACGACGATGCAAGAGGAGCTGATTAATTATATTAACGGCAATGAATCACGTCTTCGCTGATACCAAGCAGTGCCAAAGCCAGGTGCAAATCTAAATAATGCACTAATTAATTCATTTCCTATAGTAAGCTCATTGGAGAAAAATATTTTGATGGAGTTTGTAACTTTTATAGCAGTCGGTATAAGATTTAATGACAAGGATCAAGACTAAAAGTTCGACTGCTTAGGTAGAAATAAATAAAAATCAAGAGTCCTAGAAAAGGGACAATGGTAAATAATGGGTTAAGATCGTGTGGCAATTTTCTGTGGTTTTTAACATTCTCGTTCGCATGCTCTAGAATTGTAAGTTGTACTGTTTGATAGCTATGGTTATTACTCCATACAAAACGTTGCTCTTTTCTTCACAGAACTCGTCTAGTTTGTTGGTGCTTTGAACAATACGTTTGATTTTGAACCGACGTAAATATGACGAATCGAAATCGACATTTTTATTTGATTATGATTCTTTAAAAAAAAAAGTCGAGAATGCGAATGAGTTCATAAGTGTAATATATGAAGTATACAAACCAGATGCTATTTTAAATGACACGATACGAAGATGAATTATAATACTTTAAGATAATAATCTTAGTTTCAAACAAGAGATACACTCTGCAATGCCCTTCTAATCTAAACTATGAACTACCGAAAAAAGTTATCGCAAAAAATCCTCGTGAAACCAATAAAAAATTAATATAGAATCAAAAGACGTGAAAAATTTTAACCAACATCGTCTGAAAATACTTGGTAACATAGAAGCCGCGGGGCTCTTCGAATTGTGCAATAATCTTTGAAATATTTTCAGATTCTCGCCGCACGTTGAAAACGCCGTTGGCTATTTTCGAACGCATCTCTAGGCGCGCGATCGTGCATAGTAATCGAAGGAAGGGACGATGGTAAAATTTGTTAGGCATACCCCCCGGATCCTCACTAATTTCAGGTGACGCGCAATAAAAGCGTCGTCGACTGTATCCCGCGAGGAAGGTTATTTATCGTCGTGGAAATTGCGAAGTGCCTCCGCGGAGTTAATATCGTTAGAGTATAATTCTATCTTTATAATGACGACCATCTTTTCTCGCGCGTGGAACGCGAGCTGCACTGGGAGTAGTTTACTTTTGCCCGGAAATTTATGCCCGCCCTCTTTGGCATCTTACATTTTGCGCGGAATTTTTCTACCGTATTATATTACGCCGTGCCATATCTTTATAAGACACGTAATATAGAAGATCGTTGCAGGAACGTAAATAATACCATTTTTTTCCGCGACAGATGGATGTCCCGGTTATTTCTTTTTTCCTCATAGTCAAATAAACCTCCTCGCTTTACCGCCCTCTCACGCACGTCGCTTGCGAAAGTGCCAAATTAATTTCGCGCGGCACCGTCGCCCGTAGCCGGCCTATGAGTAAATAAAATCTAAGTGTACGATCCAGCCTTAAAGAAGACGATTTATATCAATACCTCGATCGCCCCTATTTACATCGACGCGATATTTATTTCATAACTCATTCACGGAACGAGATAATTATCAACATGGATGTAACAGCCATGCTCATAGCCAGAGCGTTAATAAACCATCCGTTAATTCCCCCCCTCCATTTCCTCAAATTCCCCCCCAATCATCCCAGTCGAGTCTTGCGCCGAAAAATGATTCCTTTAACGAGTTAACGAGGTTAACGAGTGCCAAACCGTAAGCTCTTACATCGACCTTCCGTGCCCTCCTCGGCATCCTCGCAGGCTACGTCGTTCCAGTGGCACGATTTTATCTTCGGATTCCGTAACTCGATAAACAACGTCGGGATGTCACGGTGGGCCCCGTCTACTTCTTCTCTTTGAGCCCCGAGCCCCGAGAGCCCCGTGTCTCGTAAAGATCCCTCTTTATAGCCGCCCCTCTCGTTTCCAGTCCGCTTTTATAATTTCCTTTTTGAAAAATCATCGAGCACCGTGCTGCGCCCTCCTCTGCGTCATACCTCTCCCTCCGCCTTCCTTTTTTGACTCTTCCGATCCGCGGCCCGCCGCACTCTTCTTTTCGCCCGAGCCCCGTTCCAAACTTGGACCAGCGGCAAGGGAGAAAGAAAGAGAGAGATAGATATATATATATAAAGAGAGAGAAGTGGAGGGAAGAGAGAGAGAGAGAGAGAGAGAGAGAGGGGCTTTCATTCTGAGATACTTCCATTCAGAATCCTCGACGATCTTGGCCGGCTCGTGATATACAGTGTTGCGTTTATATTAAGATGCACGGTTGAATGTAATAAGCGTAGATATGCCGCGACGTTGATCTGGATTTACGGCAATCGGTGCGCGGGTATAAGAGAAGCGAGGCTGTTCCTTGGATTTCGTTCCCCACGCTGGAAGTTTTTTCCTCCTTCCCTCCCCTCCCCTCCCCTCCCGTGAATATCGTCCCCTTAATTTTTCGGGCGCATTATTAACGCTATTAAGGCTGGTGCACGTTGCGTAAGATAGGGCTCCTAATCGTGGGACATAATAATGTGGTTATTTGTGGAAGGTGCGCGATTTAATATTCGAGCCTGTTGCCGCGATCGAAATTTTTTCGGGATAAATTAAACAATTTAGTACTGCATCGCGTCGGCTTGCGCAACCGCCTGGACACGTGAGCTACGGTACTCGCGATCGATTGAGAAATCCACGGGTATCTAACGAGCATCGCGGCGTGCTATGTCATTTCGATTATGACAAAAAGTGTCTTAAATTACACCGAAACGGTTATTTCCATCAGGGTCGATATGTAGCATTTGGAAGGCGCGATGAACTTTCTCCGATGGGCAGCGGCGAAATCTCTCTCATCTATCCCAATATTGCCTTAGAGAAGCCTCGAACTCGCATTGACCAATCCGAAGCCGGTCAGCGCGGCTGGCTCTCTCGTAAAACCAGCGGAGGAAGACTTTTAATTGGCATAGGAGTTGACCGTAAGGTGGAAGAGAAGGAGGGTCGGGAGAATCGAGGAGGACGGAGTCGACGGTGAGGACGATCATCGTCGCCGTGGCACCGACGAAATCGACGATTCGGCGGATCCGGACTTCGATATTTCATATTTACGACGACGTGGAGGGAGTATAGCGCGTGCAGGGATCGGAGAGAGAGAGGAGAGGCCAGGAGAGAACCATCAGGAGCTTTAATAACCTCGGTCCATCGGTCCCTCTCGTATCGAGGGGATTATATTCCGTGGATTAACATATTGACGCGCTCTTCGTGGAGCCCCGGCCGCTTCGTAAAATGAGAAAAAGGAAACAAGTTAAGAGGCGAGTTACTAAATCACTCGTAGGCCCGGCGCATAACCGTTTCGAAGAGGAATTATTATTAATACCGGTAACCCACCTTTTCGAATGTCTGACAGCCGCGTTGGAGCCTCTTCTTCTTCGGGGGATCTCGGAAGCATCGGCCTCATTAGTCTCAAGGACGTCCCTAACAGTCGTCATCCTTCGAATCCGGATAATTGCGCGGCCCTTTTGCCGCCCTTGCGCTTCGACATTGTCCTTTAACCCTTTGGATACGAGCGACCCGTCCGTCGTGACACTCCCGCTGTGCGAGGCGTCGCGACGAAAATGCGCGCGTGGCACCTGCTCGGTCCTCTTTTGTACGAAGATTTTCCTAAGCGTTAGATAAGATGCTTAATTTAACAATGTTTCTCACAACAAGCGTTGTTTATTAAATATTAAAAGGTATTTATGTAAAATTTTATTGATTAACTCCATTGATTAATAAGTAATACTTATATAACATTGTATGCAAAATGATATATACCCAATTATGTTTTTACACGAACTTCTTTTACGCAATTTTAGTTTAACACGACTTAGAAAAAAAATTGAATTCTCTTTTTACTCGACTTACTTTGATTTAAGACGATCGACCTAAGTACTAAGAAGAAAATTTTGCTTTACTTTTACTTCTACAACCGCGACATTGGAGATATTTTTTTCCACGAACTTTTTTTACGCGTACTCTTCGGGAACGTATCTATCGTGTAAAAACAGATTTAGGTGTACAGAACAATACAGCTCATCGCACGGATGCCGGATATATCCGGCGCTCGTTCCCAAAGGGTTAAGGACCCAATACCCCTCATAAGCACCCTCCCACCAGACTCTGGCCTATCGTACTCCTAGCTGTTCTTACCTGCATCGCAAAGCGACTCGTAATAAACAACCCATTCTCAACTCTCCGCTTCGCATCGCTTCCCCCTAGGTCACTCGGAAAAACATTAGTACCCGTCGCTGCTTATCTCGCGCCCACTCTAAATCCTAAAAACAGCTACGTTGAATTGCAATATCGATTTCACGGCAAACGTACATGGATAAAGTAACAGATCGATCCGAATCGTGGCGCTTAATCCTGACGATGCTAATTACCAGAGCACACCATTTTGGTTAATACCAGGCCACGGAGGATACCATGAATGAGCGCTCGTGCTATGCTCGAAACCCGACGCGGTCGTTAGCAAAGGGGTTAAGAAAGGGACTGTTCCTCGGTCGAGAGGCACGAGAAGACGGCGGGCGGATCGTTCTGAGGGCAGGGCGAAAAGTGTGCGTGAAACCTCGTGATAAATGATAGGACGTACCGGGAGGCCCTAGACCCGAAGACCCAGAGACCCACTGAGCGCCGCGGAGCAACGGATAAAGGACCGCGTTGCCTTGTCTCGGCGCATATTAATGGACAAACATAATCGCCGCATCTCAGCAGGAGCCGCCAGCTGAAATATCCGCTCTTTGCCCGTTGCTGCCTCTTCTGCTTCACGCCGGCCGCACCGCCGCCCGCAGTTCTTCGCACGATGCCAGGAGACGACGTTCCCCGGGACGGACGTGGCCTCGAAGCCCGTTTCCCGTCGCGTGAGCGACAGGAGCACTCCTCGAAAAACGCGTGCGCCTCCCGAGGCTGCGGGAGAGGCCGATAAAGGCCGGGCGAGGCGAAGTGTGACCGCGGAATCTGAGTGATCGGTGAAGCAGATCGGATCTTTCGGAGTTGCTTTCTTGGTTGGCCGGGCGACGATGTCGGGGAGCGAGTGTTCCGGATCGAGGATCGACGGACAATGGCTTCTTTTTTGGGGGGAGCTCGCGGACGAGGCCGCGCGCTGCCAACGATGCCGAAATACGGCGCTCCTCTGTCGCGATCCTCGCGCGAATAATGTCAGGTATTATGAAGAAGTGCGTCGTGGGTGTGTGAGTAGTTGGGAAGGATGGGCCGATGAAAGAAGTTGAAGGAAAGGATCGAGCCCCTTGAGCGACTCGCGCTTCTGGTCTGATAGCGACGGCAATGGTGAAACGAGCGTGAGAATTGTTGCACTTCGTTTTCTCTATCCGAGCGATCGGTTATTCTCGAGTTCTGCTTTTGCTTTTCGATCTGTTATTTGTATGGTTTGCTTCTTTTTTTACGTATGAAAGTGTGGTTTAGATTATTTTTTGCTGATGATGGAGGTTATTGGCTTTGTTATGCTGGGGTATGTGAGGAGAGTAATGTATCGGCGTAATTGAAAGAAATGCGAGAAGTACAGAATAACCATTGGGTTATCCGTTGTTTCACTTCTGCTCTTGTTCGTCATATAGCGTGATGCTGTTTTGCTATAAATATGTACTGCTTGTATAGATAATCTTTTTACGGTAGAGGAAGTAGGTATTCCACAGGTTTGCCAAACTTCTAATTCCAACCTTAATTAGTTGCGTTTAGTATCATTATCCCCCACTTTTTCAAAAAATAAAGATAATGCATTATCTTTCTCCGACAGAAGATAATGTAAAGTTGTTATTCTTGGAATTTATAATTATGGAAAGACGTAAATGAAACTTCGATGCGAGAAATTCTTTTCGAATTTTGCTTATATTTTTAGCGAGTTTTATGTCGAATTCTTTTTGACGATGATAATAATTTATTGACACACTACAGTTATGCGACTTGCAATCATCGAGGGCGTCACGTAAAATTTTTTGAAGAGCACGCGATATCGTGGCGACCTTTCTCTCTGATTTTAGACACTTTTACACGATTGTTTCTTAATAATTGCACTTCACTGGTATATCACGTTTACGGTTTAGAATTTTATAATTGGAATTATGATTAAAATTTATAATTGAAGGATCAGTTTTGGATATTACTCTACAGTCTTCTTATTAACAATAACCCTTCACACAGAATTTGAATAATTTTACAAATGCGAACAGGAGTACGTGCAACTTGTCGAAAAATTTGATATTTCCCTTGAGTTTTGCTTGTATTTATAACCATTATTATTCCTAGTCCTTTGTCAAAATTATAAATCACTATAAAAGACACCGTACAATCGTGCAATGCTTAAGAACAGTGCTGAAATTTTCTAATAAAACTTCATTATTCAATCTTGGTTAACGATGATCACCTTATCTAACTGTTGCTCATTTTCCGATTAAAACCATTTTTCGATCGCAAACAAAAATAGCTAAAGTTCCCAATATAGCTCCATTGTACAACCTCAGCTTTGAAACGTCATTGTGTTAAGTTATTCCTAATATCAATGGTTTATTATTATACGGCATGCATGGAGTTCTACGATTTCTAGTGGGGCTATTTAAAGCTTCCATTGTAGACAGCTTATCATTATAAAACATTTACACGATTCAGGATCCTAAACGGGAATACGTAAAGCTCCTAACATAGCTCAACCGTGGAGCTTCTACTCTCGAACATCGTAGTACCAAATTCTTCACCAACGTCGACGACTTATTACTCTACAATACGCATAGAATTCTACAGTTTCACCTGTCGACAGCTCATCGTTATAAAGCATTGATACGATTCTAGGATCCTCAACGTGAATACCTAAAACTCGTAATATATTCATCCATCGCTTTCAAACATCATGATATCAAGTATCGTTTTAAAGTTAAGGATTCATCACTCTACAGCATGCATACAATTATACGATCAGGAGTATCTAAGCCTCCCAACATCGACAGTTTGTCGTTACAAAATATCCCCACAATTCCACGATCCTCGACGAAAGTATTCAAAAACTTCGAGCACCATGGCATCAGATTCTTCCTCAAATATCGCCATAAAGTATTTACGCGCTTTCACAATATCCTCAGATGGAGTACCTAAACCTCCCCCGCCATCTTTACCCTCGATACCTTTATCTTGGGCTTCACGAGTAATAGCTCTACGATGAGCCACTATATCGTGTCAAGTACTATTCGATTTTAAACATCAGAATATTATGTTCTTACCCAAGATGTATAAGTACAAATACACCAGCAGTATCCAAACCTCTCAAAATCGACGGTTCATCATCATAAAACATTCGTACAATTCCACGATACTCGAAGGCAGTACTCAAAACCTTCGAGCACCGTGGCATCCGTCTCTTCCCAAAATATCCTCACAAGCAGTACCCAAACCTCCCTCACCATCCTCATCCCCGACACCTTCACCTCATCATCGTCCGTCGGTAGCTCCTCCAGGATAACCCACGACATCGTCTCGAGTACTGTTCAATTTTAAACCTCACGATATCAACTCCTTCCCCAAGATTAACAACTCAGTGCTTCGCCAGTACGCATACCAATACACAAGCAGGAGTACCCAACATCCTCATAAAACATTCGCGCAATTCCACGATACTCGAAGGCAGTTCTCCTAACCCGGCATCCGACTCTTCCCCAAATATCCTCACAAGCTCCCGCGACATCCCAAGGAGCAGTGCCTAAACCTCCCTCGCCATCCTCATCCCCGATACCTTCGCCTCCTCGTCCGTCGGTAGCTCCTCCACGATAACCCACGACATCGTGCCAAGTGCCGTTTGATTACGCCGTCCGCTATCAGCCGCTATAAAGCCGGTGGAAGGCGGGCGTTAAAGCCGCCTCTCGGGCCCGCCTCCGCCTCCCGTGCGCGCCCCTCTCCGCTCCCCTCGGTGCCCCTTGGCGTCGCCGAGGAGAGACGCTACCAGAGCAGAGCCGCGGGCCATGAAGTTGGTGGCCGTGCCACGTTTCGCTCAGCCAGGCGAACGCGTTCGCTCCAAGGAGGCAGGAACGCCATACTACCACCGGGCCTGAACTCGAGCCTCCACTCCCTCCACCCAGCCCCCTTCGCCATGCTCCCTCGTCCCGCTCCGCGGCGTTTTCCTTCCTCGAAACCGCCTTCGTGGCCACGAGACACGGGGCAGATCGCGCCGCGGCTGTGTGCGTGCACGTCCGGGGGTTTAATGGGCCCAGCTAATGACTATTGGCCGGCGGACCTGGGCGGGACCAGGAGAGCTCGGCTGGTGCACACTTACGCACGCGTTCAGTACGTGGCTCCCTCGGCTCTTGGTTACCCTCCCGAAAGCGCGGAGGGAGATTTTCTGGACTTTACTTTTCTCGGAGCTCGGAGGAACGTTTTATGCGAACGAGGAGGGTTTTGGGATGATTATTTATTCGATACTGAGGTTTTTTTTTAATTCATTTTTCTGCGCCGACTGCTAAGGTCACTTGGCCTAGGACCTACTGCTTAAGGCGGGTTCCGAAACGTCAGTGCTACGGTATACATATTGCATAGGAAAACCAGAGGTGATGGGCGGGATTCGAATCCGGATACTGAGGTTTAGAATGCTTCGGCACGTCGCGGTTGGGGAGCGAATTGTGTGGATGAGAAGTGAAATTGTTATGTATAATGTTCTGTTGGTTCTACGGGGAGAGGGAGGATGTTTGGTGAGGTACCTTAATTAATCGATGTTTGGGAAATAGAACTGAGGAACGTATTATACGGAGTACTAAATAAAACGGATGACTGTTTATAAGAGGAAGGAGAGTATGTGTTGGTTTATCTATGTTTTCGGAGGAACGATAGAACGAGTGGAATTGAAACGGAGGACTATATCCTATGACGTATCGTATCCTAGCAGGTCGTAGGTCAACAACTGCTCGCTAAGAGCATTTGATATACTTTGTACCAGCGCTGAGAGGTTTGAAACTACGTTTTAGAATAAATATTTATTTAAAAAGGCTCCTTTGTCGAATAAAACGTTCTTTCAATCTTAATGTCACAGAGAGCGATTATTTTATTCTTGTATTATTTTTTTAGCTTATTTTCTAGCATTTTTTTTTGCTTAATCATTAGAGTTGCATATGTTTGACTAGTAGGATATGAGATTAGTTTGAACTACGATAGCGATGGGATTATGAAACAATTGTGGATATCGTGTTGCACTTCTTCGATGGGGATAGATGAATGAATTAATTACCCGCATGTGCGTGTTTTTATTTTGAAATATAACGTTAGAAGTCTAAAATAGGAAGGTAGGAGTTTAATTCCCAAAAGTGTCCTCCGCTATCTGCGCGCAGCTGCTTTATCTGGTGATGTTTATACAAACGTGAAACCTAATCTGGCAAATGTTGTAGTCCTTATCTTCGGTCCTCCTCCAGCTGTATACGTAATTCAATGAAACGATGGAAAACAAAAACTGTTGTACATCCATTGTCCCCTTACGAAACGAAGTGAAACTTTTGGGGCATCCTGATATTGTCTATTGACGTTTACAAATGCTGGTCTTGGCGAAAATCTTTTAATTATGGTGAAAAATTAATTTTCGAGACATAAGCAATTCCTGACAGGAGAAACTATATATGTTATATATGGAAGGATGTGCAGTACACGGTTTTTGTCATCAGGTGAGAAGAACTGAGAAGTTTGCTAGAACCTTTGATGTTTCAAAGCACTTTCATAAATTCCTGATTTTTTAAATTATGTTAACCTTATATTTACTACTTCGAATTTTTATTCTACATTCCTCTTGATATCACTTATTATAATTATTCATTTTGGAACATAAGTGTTGCTTAAGTTTATTTTGTGATTGTTCCATCTACGGCATGCGTATATCGTGGAACATTATCCAGAATTCGCGGATGGGTCTTGAATTCGTATCTTTTCCTGATTATTCTTAACTTCTATTCATTGCATATATTCATCATAATTACTCGTTTTTCTTTTTTATTTAATCCTTACTTTTACGCACTGATATCAACCAGTACAGCGCATGCATTTGAAATACGTTACACAAATAGCATCAAAACATTCAATGCCGATAAACGGGGTTCAGCCACGCGTCCTTGCAAGTCCGAATTTCTATCTCCTACACCGTTGCAACTTTTTGTAATTTTTCTCTTTTTTTCCTTTCTCGAGCCCTCGGAAGCGCTTGTACCGTTCCATACTTCAAGCGAGTCATGGCGCCCCTGGTGCTTTGATTGCCGCCGGAGACCTGTCGGTACGTCCATGCTTAGACGTACTTTCTACGAGGCAGTAATGAAGAAACTTTCTTCGAAGACGCGTGCCCAACGAGACGTGTCCTGGTGCTGAGAGCCGCAGCTTGCATCCGGCATGTGTTCATACAGCGATGATAGCGTGACACACTTTGAACATCGAGGCTCAAACGACGTGTCCACGAGATTCTTGCAACTTTACACAGAGCTTTGTAGGAATCTGCGACAAAGCTATTCTTGTTTTGTGAATAGCGAAATATAAGTAAAAATGTCAATGCAAAATTCTTATTGCAATAATTCTTGCGTCTTTACACGGAGCTTTGTAGAAATCTCTGGCGAAGCTATTCTTCTTGTAAATAGTGAAGTATAAGTAAAAATATTAATGCAAAATTAATTGAAGAAAACGGTAATTGATGGTTTCTACTTTTACTAACTTCTGTATCTGGCAAAATATCAATTGAAATATGTTGTTTTCGACAAAATTTGTTATATTGTCTGTTATTCTCACAGCGTTTATGTACTTATCTTTATTAGTTTTATGTTTCATATAGGTTTCATTTCATCCTAATAAATCTGCTTCGTGTGAGAAAAATATATCTGCGCCGTATTTTTTATACGTGTACAGCCAAGTCCTGTTTTGCTGAGTCCTTTCAATGGCTACTGTGCGAAAGATATACGGAGTTTTCGCTAATTTTTCGCGTAAAATACATTGACACACGTTTGATGAATCCTAGAATGAGAAGAGTATAAAAAAATAATAATCATTGTCTCAAACACGGAAGAATTTCATTAAAGACTCCGTGCAAAACATTCGTAATATTTACTTCTATTCACATTTATCCTTAAAAAATATAAGTTTTTCGCATCTGCCAAGAAAGGTTCATCGTTTTCAGCACAATATTTCAGTTTGTTTTGAGTACAATCTGAATCGGTATAATAGAATTCACTGCAATAGAATCGCATGGCAGTATAGCAGAAGCCTGTTATAAAACCCATAAAAATTCAGATAGTAGCGACGAAATTACATCCTCAGATTCTAATCTAATTAATAGTCTTATTATATACTATAAAATATTTTTTACAGGACTACCAACTTACGTTATAACTGCTCAAATAAGCGTCGCCCGAAAACGGGTTGCGCGGCCTGATCAGAATTTTTGCCGTCGCCCGAAAACGACTGGTGCGACAGTCAACGTGTTAGAACAGGAAGAAAGAAAAAAAACAAAGGAAGAGCTACGATGATGTAGTGCATAGAAGCTCGATTTGTCAAATCCCACCCATCACCTCTGATTTTTCCATGTAATACGTATATCGTAGTCTCTGGTGGCTCGGAACGCACCTTAAACCTACAAGACCGCTGTACCGATGTTACGATAATTTTTAAACATGCCGTAGTATCTAATTTTCGATATTTTGCTTAGTACAAATGCAAATACCTACCCTTGTGAATTTGAATAAACTTCGTGTGGTTTGACGTGAAGAAATTCCGCAAATTCACAATAAAACGAGCGGCTGAGAAACCAAGCACTTCAATAAAAAAGTGATGTAGGCCTAGTAGGGTTAAATGGTAGGTACCAGCTCCAAACGATCTCAACAGTCGGCGCCAAACCCAAATCAAAAAAGAAAAATATTCAATGCATCGTTTGTTCGGTTTACGAGCACTAAACGCGCTTCTTTTCCAGCTATCCAAAAAATCATACATACGCTATAATCATAACTCCTAAGTGTCACGTTACCTTTAAAACGTCATCGCTAAAACCACAAAACAATGTTTCTTGCATAATCACCTATTAAACACTGCTCAAAACACTTGCAAAATTAACGATGTGCCCTTCCTATGCAGAAGAGAGCAAGGTTTTTCATCATATCTCCTTGCATATTACGTTGAGCCCCGGTGAAGAAAAGAGGAAAAACGAGGAGGGAGAGGAAAAACAAAGGTGGAAAGAAAATACCAGGAAAAGCCTCGAGCGTCGCGACGCGGAGTATCAAACCCAAGGGGCGTTCTCGTACATTCGGCCAACGACACCGCAGCCCGGCTCTCCAGACGGGCCCTGCCGCTTTAATGTCGCGCCGGATAACCGCAGGACGAGGAGGGCCTCTCCTCAAGGTCCGTAGTCCGTGGTGTCGGGCCTTTTACGACGTGATTTACATAGAATGGCCGGCTGCCGGGGCGTGTATCGGCGGCATTAGAGAGGAACGGAAGAAGGAGGAAGAGGACGGCGTGCCTATAGTCGCGAGCTCGTAAGTCAGTAATGCGGGCCAGACGCGTAGCAGACGCTGAAAACATCCATCACGCTCGCGGGATCTTATCTCCTCCCGTAGATCTCCGCTTCATAATTACATTCTCGCCGGCTCGAGGAGACCCACCCCCTGGCTTCTCTCGCGCCACCGTATCGCGGGATACCTTGAATCACCCCCCTCTTCCTCCCCCTCCTTCTCCCCCCCCCCCTACTTCTCCTCTCCTACGTCACTCGTTCCTGGCTCGTACGTGCCCGCGATTAGGCGGAAAAATGTGACACGCGTGCACGCGCCCGCTTTCCGCGGCTCGCATTAGGATTCAGGCTTGGCCGCGACGAGGCGAAGATACGCGATAAGTAACCGCCGCTGCTTCTATAATTCGTATGTCCGTAGGGCTTCCGCTTTCGTTTAGCAGGAAGATTTCTGTCCGTCTAGGCTCACCGGATTCACTCTCCTCTTTTGCGAGATGGAAGGATGTGGAGATGAATCTATGAGTATGCTATAAGGGTTTATAAGTGTCCACAGCGAAACTCTATAAGCGAGACGTTTGATTCTTTCTCTTGGAAGCGGTGAGAGGATTGAGATATCGGAAGTGGAGACTTCGAGGAAATGGGTTTGGATATTGAAGATCAGTGTCTTGTTGCACATGCGGGTTATTTCGAAATTTCTCTTTCATCGGGGCACATTTCGATATGAGGGTTCGCTCGTTTCGCGGAGTTCTGTATAATTCGCCGCTGCTTAGTCGTATTATAGGGCTTTTGGTTTTGTTTAGCAGGGTGAGAAAATTTCTGTCCATTCAGGGCTTTCATATCTCCTTCCGTTTTGGAAAATAGGAGGATCCAGGGGTGAATCCATAAGCACGCCATAAGCGTCCATATCGAAAATCCATAAGCGAGACGTGTAATTCTTCTTCTTGAAAGCGGTGAAAGGATTGAGATATCGAAGATCAGTGTTTCGTGCGTGTGGATTATTTCGAAATTTCCTTTTTATCGGGGCACATTTAAATACGAGGGTTCGCTCGTTTCGCGGAATTACACGGCGTGTTTCCACGAATGCGTATAATGCGCGGGGCATTAAAATGAAGCTGGAAGCGGGCAATTTCGATACCGGACGATAAGAGAGTCGTCAAGATTCCGGGGAAATGGCTATTAATCACCGTGAACGGTAGAATCTCTGACCGCGAGGAACGATAATCCAATAACAACTTATTATGCGGTAAACTCGTGTTGATGAGGGAGCGGATAATCGCGTTGCGGCACTTCTTCGATCGAGATAAACAACTTCTTCGGCATTATCTTATTATGCAAAAGGCTAATTTAAGCTCAGCATCTTAAATGCAGCCGACAAATTGATGATGCCTCGTCAGCAATTACCGGTAATACGTGTGATTACTTAACAAGGAGGCACCACCGATCGGCTGCGCTCCGTTAATTGGATTGGAATGTGAGGTGTTCCAAGTATCAATTATTATCGCCGGCATTCCTCCCGAATTTATCCAATGTTTCCGAAGAAAACACCGCCACGCGCGTGGCATATTGATCGTATAATTTTCTTGTTGCTTAAACTCACGCTTATCTTCGCGACTTTATTTTTACAATCTAATCACCTCTAACTCTTCAAAACCTGTATGTTAACTTGAAATGCGTAACGTTTACAATTGTTATGTGTTACGATATGACATGCTGTATTCCGTAATTTTCTGACCGAGTAAAATACTACGTAATAAATACCGTGTGGAACCACGTAGTTATTTTGACATAGAACTTTGCTAATCGCCGGCCAGCCGTAAATGGCGATATATTGCGCAGTGTAAATCATAGGCTTCTAATTAACTGAAAGAATCAAACGATCAGTCCGCGTAAGCTGCTGCTTATCGTAAATCGTAAATTGTTAATCAGCGTAAGCATAAAACCGCAAATTGCTTTGTTCCACGTTGAGAAAGAAAGACCTTCTTTCGCCATCAGATATTCTTCTTAAGTATACCTTTCGACCCTCGTGCTCGGATATGCAGTCACAGATACGGGCTCACATGCACACATCGAGAGTTTTAATCTAAGGTACATATATTTCCTCGAGGCACAGGCGTTTTAACCGTATCTTTTTCCTCCCAGCAAATTGTTAAGCGATATAAAACGTCGCGCGTTAAATTAACGTAAAACTGTAAATTGCGAGTTACCGTGGGATTCGTGTTTACAGCGGTATTAACTTAAATTAACAGGCGTAGATATATAAATACCGGTTTCTGTGCTGCGCAACGATAATCAAAACTCTGTTTATGTTCCAGGGACAATCCTGAAGCGCACCTTTTAATCCTAATGATCGATTACGCGAGCATTCGTATCCAGGTCAAATCGTTAATACCTTCAGAGCCCTCGTAATCTCGAATGTCCACCGATAAAATGATTAAAAATGTACCGCGGGTAAATGTTTCTCGGACATTAGCGAATGTATGGATTTAATCCATTATTTACAATTGTCCCCTTTTTAACACGCTCCTTCTTTATTCATCTCTACCTAGGCAACGGAACTTTTGTGTTTCGATCGTTACAACTAAACATTGTACCAAGTACTTACTACAAAAGTTACAAACTCGATAAAAACATTTTTTCTCTAATTTGACCATACTGTAGAAAATGAACGAATGAATTAATAACTAGTGCATTATTTAGGCTTACACTTCGCTTTGGCATACAACGGGTTCAGCAGCGCGTATTTTTCCAAGGCCTAAAGACGCCAGCCTGCAGAAGGGCTCCTCTTTTTGTGGAACGAGGAAACGTGGCCAGGTGAAGAAGCCGATTAAAGTTTCAGTGGTTCATGACAATAACTACAACGCGAACGGCAGGTGCTTGGCTCATCTAACATTAACATTGCTGGTCGATAACGCTAGACCGGGGTGGAAAGAGGGAGGGAAAGAGTGAGTGAGAGAGACAGAGAAAGAGAGAGAGAGAGACCAAGTGAGAGCAAGAGAGCAAGCGAGAGAATGAGAGAGAAGGGGAGAGAGGGAATCGAGCCTGCGGCGTGGGCGGAGACAATAATCGACTGGATAACTCGTTTGTCTTCTCGGCTGGTTGTTCGTTAGGGACTGTCTATCGCAAATATCGTGCGAGCACGAACATATTTACCGACGTCTCGTAGCGAATTGGAATCGTGAGGTTGAATTCACCGAGGCAAAATGGGAAAGCGAAATGACGATCGGCGCCTGGAACGAATGGAAAGAGGATTGTAATTTACATTGGTACCGCGCACCGAGTATCAAAAGCTCCCTCGCCACTTGATTAATTTTAACATTACCCGTAAACCATGATCTTGTAGTATACACGGATGGTATTGCTCATGAGGGAAAATGAGCGGAATCGTCGTAAATGTATCTAGAAAAATTAGAATTTCTTCGTCGTCCAGTGTGAGCTTCTGGGACATCGGAAGCAGTGCTGTACTTGCGAACTTTATCGCGCGTAAGTTGCGAACTTCACGTGTTAACCCTTTTCGCTCGTTTTTTCTTTCCTCGTCTAGGGTAGCGCCAGCTCGGAATTAAACTCAGGTTTGTCACTGTCTGCTTACTGTGTATTACTCTCAGCATAAAATAAAAGAAACATGCGTTTTCATCTGTTTTTGTTTTTTTTTTGACATAAAACTTACGAAAGGTATATAAAATATTTCTTTGATATCGATCTTAAATGAAATATAAATGTGAAAATAAAAAGAATGGCAATTATCAAAAGTTTTTATCGGAGTATATCAATTTTCTAGGTATCATTTTTTAATTCTTCAGAAACCTATCGGATGAAATATTCTCTATATCTACTCAATGGAATATGATTTCTTTAGACCAAATATGTACCCCCAAATCAAATCGAAAATCGATCGCGGAACTCTTTCTGTCAATTATTCAGATTAATGTATTCTCCTTTAAATTCTAAACACCAATTCTACAGAAAATAATGTCTATAATATATACACAATATAATAAATAGTAACAAGAGAAAAAAAGATCACGATATATAGACAATATTTCAATGTATTAGTATTGCAATTATACGACGCGACATACGAACAAAACCCGGGAACAGTTCCACGTACGAACAACAGCACACGAGTGTCCAGGGTGAACAATCGTTATCCGAAGAAATCTTAATTTTTTAAGGCCGCCCACTGCAGCGCTGCCCAGCCTCGCCGCCTCTCCCCGTATTGGATAATGATTTATTTCGCTTTTCCACGACAGCATGTCCAGCTCGCATCGATCGTTCCCTTTTTTCCTTTCCTTTTTTCCTTTTTTCCTTTTTTTTTTTTTTAAACACAGCGGGAGCTTTGGAGTCGCGTCGATGCAATTCCGCTCGTCCGTCCAGTTTTCCCGATGCCAGGGCCGATTTTTGTAAAGGACAAAACGCAATATCCTCCGTACCGCCTGACGTTTATCGATTCCTCCCAGTCCACAAAGCACTTTCAGCCGTGATCGTGGTCGGCGCGAGGCATTGTACGGGGTCTCATAACCGAGTTCGCTTGGCGAGTTTCTTTTTTAACGTCCACAGGTGATTTCCTCTAGCGTGAGCGCCGGCCATCGCGATTGCGCTGCGGACTGGAGGGCTGCAATTTTTGTATTTGCAGGAATATTTATAGCGGCACCCGGGATTACCATAAACGACGAGGCGAAGAAACTCGAGGATTGCTGTATTTAAAGTGCAAGGGTGCGGTGAGGTTGGGAGAGGGGGGATAATTACCGCTACCGACGAACCATCCGGGTCGACGGCTAAGAATGGGTTCCTCATCGAGCGCTCTGATAGGAAGTAGAAAAAAGGAATGGAAATAGATCATCGCTGCGCTCAACTTGAAGAGCTGCGGATATCCTTCGTCTGGGAATACTTTGGTGAATTTAACCGTCCTTGCTTTGGTTTATTCGTCGTATATACATGTCTGGGATTTAGTATGGGTATTTTGTAGTTTAGACTTCGACGATTGGAGAAATTGGAGGAAGTGGATAGTTATCCCTATAGTCGTTATTCGACACGAGGTATTGCTTTGCTTCCTCATTGGAAAGGTAGTAGAAGTAAGTTACACTACTTGTTACCTGATGTTATTTTACTTCCGTATAATTGTTTGTATTGATTGTTTTTTTAAAATTGTTTTTTAATTGAAAAGGTCTTCATAAGGATGGAGGAAACGTAATAAAGGATCATTTTTGGCGTTTATTTGGTCTTTGCTCGATAAGAAATTAACGACTTTTAGTTATATCGTACTTTGAGCAGCATACTTTGAAGAAATGAGGAATTAGAAATGTTTTACGGATTATATTGGAATCTTGTATGTACTATAAGTGTGTGTCATAATTTTAATTACGTAGAAGATAACTTGATAGTTATCCCGATAATATGATGTTAGAAGTAGGTTTGCGTCAAGTTTCATCACCGTTTCATACGTTTCTTTTCGCTTTGATAGAAGAAGAATTCCCCTTGTGCTAAATAAACTAGAGGTTGCTGAGAGGATTTGATTATGGAGGAAGGAGACGAATAAACGATTATCTTTACTACGAACTAACAAGCAGAAAATTATTAGCGTTCCCCTTTGGCAAACCTAGTACTCGCTTATTGTTATTTATGGACTTTTCAAATGTCGAAATGCCTATCCGCGTGGAATGAAATCCATAAATATTCATGTGCTTTCGGCGGTATTTCATTAATCAAACGTCCAAATGCTGAAATTAACAAAACTGGTGTTAGTCATTTCGACGTCTCGAGCATCGGCGTTTACCTTTGGATTTCGACAGAGTAAAAATACCTCTTCTGCTGAGCTATAAATGCCAAAAGCTTAACGAGAAATTTAAAGGATTGGCCGAATAAACGAGTTTCTTTACGCTGTGGGTTAATTAAAATTACATTTCGCGCATATCGTTTGAATCTCTCTGGCATATTCTGACAGTGGACTCAAGTACGGATACATATTTCTGCTTGTCAGCTCGCGCCGTAATTGCGTCATCGTCGTTGTATCCGATTCCACTTATTTGACCAAGTAACGAACCGTTAGTAATTTCGAAGATGATGTAATCGCAGGAGTGACTGATAAGCGATGATTCGATAAAGGTGTTTGTGCATAGCGCAAAATTATCGCCGGATGAGTCGCGCTCCTCGTAGAAATCGCGGCGAGCATGCCGCGGGCGTAAATTACGTAAATTATATTTGACCGTTTCTCCACTGCGCGCGTGACGTGAAAAGCGCCTTGTCGTGTACGAAGTAAGAGGTAATGGCGTAGCTGGCCTGCGGTGTAAACATCATTCGTAATGCGAATGCCATTAGATTCTCGGTTTGCCCTATGGAATTCCGCGATATCTCAAGTTTCATTGATCCCCTGAGTATTGAAAAACATTTCAGAACTCAAGTCTGCAACGATGAAACTCGCTCGTCCATTCTTCGCCATAACTCACGAATGAAACATTAATCCTGCGACAATTCAAAACGATCAAGTCAGTGTCTTCACGAAGCTATTAGTATAAACATATGGATCGTTTATTTTGAAAGTGGTATAAGTCCATTTTCTCTCGTTTGGAGAAAATGAAAGGTTAGCATATTTGTTGATCAAAAAATACCGGTTAATATTATCGAGTGTGGCCATGTTTCTACTTGTATATTGTACAAATGTAAAAAGCAGTGGCCATTGATCTTACCACCTGTCTATCGAAATTGGATTTACACCACTTTCATAATCAATGGCTGTGCAATTTCTTTTATCGGCCAATATTAAATTGAACAAAGCGTTGGTATTTTTTAAGGTATTAAATAGTAACTAGTTATAAACAAAAAGTTTACACTAAATTAAGCATAAATCACGTGATATCGCATTTGTTTTTTTGATAAATGGACTTACACTACTTTCAAAGTAAACGGCCCATATATAACTGTATTTTATATCGATTTCTTGTATCAACTTCTTCATATATTGAAGTTATCAACTTCTTATAATAATATAAACATACATAACTGTATTTATATCGATTTCTATCATAAAATTCGAGCGCAATGGGCGAGCGCAGCTTACAATTCATCGGATACCCATAAATCGCGCGAATGCTCAAGTCTGGTAATTCAACATTCTCCGTATTTACACGATTTACGGTTGGTGACACGGGATAGGATCGCACGTTGGCCGCGCCATGCCTCAAGATAAATCGCTTATTGCCTCTGATTTAAATCCGCTCGGAACAATGGACGTCAGGGGAGGCTGATTTGAAGAAAAGTTATTGGCGTTTCGCAAGAAATCACTCCGGCAGCCTTTCCGCACGCGGAAGGCCAGGACCGTCGTGGCTCTTACGCAATTGCTAATTATGCAAAGCAGCGGGGAGCCAGTTGGAAAAATGCACGCGAGGAATAATAATGCTGTCGATCATGCTAATGGCGGAAGTGAAGGCGAGGGTGATCGTGGAGGTAATAACAATGGCGTACCCGTCCACGATAAGGCCTGGGCGAGCTTACGATAATCGGAGTGATGCACGGTCGCGAGGCCTAACGTCGCCTTATCTTTCGTCGAAGAGGCCCTCGAGGAAAAACGCATTTGCATCCTCCAACGGCGTGTCCGCTGGAAATATCCTGTGGCTCAATTAACCACTTACTCGCCTCTGGGATTATCGAAGTCACGGCGGATTTTTATGGTAGGCGTCGCGTTTTACTGAGAGGAAGATTGAGTGGCTTTGAATTATGGTTGCTTAATGCGTGGAAATTTAAACTTTCGCGGAAGATCCTGGTATTTAACACCGAAGCTACTAATCGAACGGTCGTTTCTTAGGAAAATCGATGTACTTCGGCATTTTGAGAGATTTTCCATGATTCTATCGCAGAATGTGAATCGTTGTATCGATCTATGGGTATTTCTTCTTGGTACGCTTTTTCTTTGAGTATATATATGGTATACGTAAATGTGTCCAGAAAGTAGCTGGTAGGTTTAGTGTTAAGGTTTATCTCAAACGGAGAATTGCAGAATTTAGGAGTTGAAATTGAATAGCGAACACCTTGCATTTGCTTTTTCTTTTGTATAGAATAGTGTCAGCTTGGAATTTATTTCAGGTTTATTACTGTCCCTATACATTGAGAGTAAAATGAAAGAAAAACGAGATTTTATCTGTTTTTTTTTTAACTTGTATAACATATTATATATAAAATCTTTATTTGTTATTTATTTTCAATCAGATAGACAGGTAAAAATAAAAAAAAACAGTTATTATTAAAAGTTTTTAGCCGAGTATATGAATTTTTAACGTATAGAAAATGTTATACAACTTTATTTATTGCAATATGATTTCCAGTTATACACACTGTAATTAAAGCGAATGATTTTTCTTTAGATTTTAAAAACTAATCGTAGACAAAATCATGTCTACAATACGTATATAATATCATAAATGGCAATAATAAAAAAAGATCACAATACATAGACAATATTTGTACTAAACATTTTTTAGACTACACGACGACATACGAATGCAATGCCGAAATTGTTTAACAAACACGCAACGACATACGAGTGGAAAGGGTTGATATGTACTGAATCGTCGAAGGTTAATACTGAATTTTTCGCAAATACGTGTGCTCTAAATGTACATAAATATTTATTGCTTTTTGAAATATATTAATGAACTGTGAAGAATATAGCAATGGTTATCGAATAAGTAAATAATGAGTCTAAGAATCGAATCGAGTAAATAATGACTAATACTTTTTCTATTTTTAACTGTACGTATAAAAAAAAATGGTTAGATACGTAAAACTTGGTTGTGAACCGAAAATCCAATTCCTGTGGACACAATAAATCGTCAGAAGACAAGAAATATCTTATAAGTACAGATAAGGTAAACACGATCGACCTTTCGTATTATCAAACTTCGAATCTGCCGCTACGCACGTCTTCGGGCTACGTTCAATATTTGCCTACAATTTTGTAACAAAGCGTTTACAAACAATCTTTATATAACAGTTTGTTTTTTCTCACTTCGAACCATAGATTATACTCGTACAATATTATCGAAATAAAAGCGACCTCTCTGTATACTTGAACTTGATAAGAGCGGTCCCCTTCAGCAAGCAGTCCCAGATGCGAAAGGCTTATTTAATCGATTTAATAAGATTCGAACCAAATTGATGATCAATTTCAACATTTCGCCTCTGATGCGAGCATTCCTCAAGATAGGTATATTTTTATTAACCGAGCCGTTACACTTGAAAGTACTGTAACTCCGTTTTTCATAATTTCGAGATATTCAAGATTTTGCATTATGACATCCATATTTACGTGAATCTACCTTTAACCCTTAATGAACAAACGAATTTTTGTAGAACAACGACCAGTGGACCGACGAAATTTTTACAAATCTATCGCTTTATTACTAGAGCAATTAAAAATGTATAATTAATTTTCGGTAATGGATAATGTGTAATATATAAACAGGTATGTCCATACAAAAAGATACCAAAGTGAAAAGTGCAGAAAAATAATGGTGGTTGAAAAAAAGGAAAGAAAAAATTCATTCGCTAAGGGTTAATATATTTTTTCAGAATTAGTTTTACATCACTTTCGTATACCACACCTCATTTATCGAGCTTGCACGACATTGTATAGTTATTCAGACCTACTCATGGCCTTAGAAACGACTATTACCATTGCACTATTGCCATAACGTATGTCAGTAAAGCGCAAAGCGCTCGTTTCGAGTTTTTCATCGACGCATCGTTCGGGCCTCCTAAAGGTAGGTTTTCTTAGCGGCCGGTTTTTTACGCAACAGGAACCGAATTTTCCTAAAAACGTTGGCAGGAGTGCGAAATATATACTTTCCATTACGATCCTGCCAACGTTTTTAAGCAAATTCGATTTTTGCTGCGCAAAAATTTCTGTAAAAACATTGGCAGAAGTGCAAAACATATACTTTCCATCACAATCTTGCCAACGTTTTTAAGCAAATTCGATTTTTTTCTGCGCAAAAATTTCTGTAAAAACATTGGCAGAAGTGCAAAATATATACTTTCCATCGCGCTCCTGCCAACGTTGTTAAACAAATTCGATTATTGTCGCGCAAAAACATCCCTAAAAACACTGACAGGAGCGCAAAACATATGCTTTCCATCGCGCTTCTGCCAACGTTTTTAGGCAAATTCGGTTCCTGCCGCGCAAAAAACCGGTCGCCAGGAAAACCCACCTTAACCAACAAGGGTGCTGACACGCGCACGATCGACGCTCTGACGTCATAACCAAACGCATCGTCGCAGGAACTTCTGCGATCTTCCGGTTGCGTCGCGAAAAAAAACCGCGCTTTATCCTTGTCCCTTGTCCACGGTTATCACCGGCGACTCTCGGAGGCGCAATTAACGGCTCCTTCGGCCAAGGAAGTTTTGAGGAGGGCGATTATTAGAAAATTCCAGGGCTCGCGGGGAATAACTCGAAGAATTGCCCGGCGCCGTTTTTGCCCCCTTCCCAGATTAAATTCGACTTTACGAGCGAGCTTGCGGGGCAAAGCGGGGGCCGGGAAGTTCATCATCATCAAGTCGCAAAGAGCGCTGCGTGACTGGCCAGGGCCGGCACGTAAAGCGGGTTTATACCTTTTACGGCTACCGCTCGTTAGGTGGGCGATTCAATGACCTCTGCACCTCTGCTCCGCTCGAGTAACGCGAGTACGTTCTCGTTTTCGATGAAAAATCGTCCGGCAGGACACCGCGTAGAACGGGACCGTCGAACGCGCGGCACGAGGTTATATATGACGAATTATGTTTCTCTTCCTTTTTTTTTGTTTTTTTTTTTTGAATACTGGCTGTTTCTATTTTTATCCTACGCTCCTTTTTTTTACCGTATGAATACACTTTGTCTTTGGTACCACGAGTGTTTTAGTTTCGTATCTGATTTTTATCCTACCCTCTTTTTTTTTTACCGTATGAATACACTTTGTCTTTGGTACCACGAGTGTTTTCGTTTCGTATCTGATTTTTATCCTACCGTCTTTTTTTTTACCGTATGGATACACTTTGTCTTTGGTACCACGAGTGTGTTCGTTTCGTATCTGATCGCGCTGTGGGGCTTGTTTCTTTTACGTTTATACTGGTTCTACGCTTTTAGTGTACTTTTGTATTTGAATTTGTGCTGTGAATCGGTAAGTACGAGGTTTGTTGTAAAACTAGATTTTGAGGAGATTTTGATTTGCGTGCGGCCCTGGGATATTTGTAGACGGTCAATGTGGCTTATGGTGCAGTTTGGATTGGTCAGGTCTGATGTAGTATGCGTGTTTACTATGATTGCCCTGCGGTGATTTCTGTTACACGGGTAAATCGACGATAGAAAATAAATGTCTTGTTTTTGAGAAATTTGGTTTGAATATAGGTACAGTGCGTTTGTCTGTGTAATTTTTAGTACTGCCACCCTTTCTGTACTATTCTGTAACTTTTTCAGTGAATAAGTTCCTTTAACGTAAGACTTTCGATATGTTCTATTAGAAACCTTAGGATACTGATCATATTGAGATATAAATGCATAATAAAATGGATAATATTGAAACATATTGAATCATATAAAAATGATGTAATGCATTTGCCTCTTTACGTTATTTTCGACGTACAATGTAAACGTTCCCGATACCAAACTTATCATTTTAAATAAACGTGGAATCGCACAGGCTATCGTACACTTACTCATTACACGGGCGTAGAAGCGAGTGTTGTGCACGTGGAGCAACATTTTTTTCTCTAACTCTTAATTTTTTTTTACCCGCTAACGCCAACATATAAATCACGCTTCAGTTTGACATACATATGTGTCGGCTTTATTTCCAAAATGGATCCCAAAAAAGCGCAACGTGAAGAGGGACGAGCCCGAGTGTAACAATCATGTCGCGAAAAATTGAACGTGCACGCCCGATCGATATTCTCGATTAAAAACCACCGGCTGCAAATATCGACCCGCCCCTCCCCTCCCGCCCTTCGATTTTCTCTCCTGCGAGCGGCCATTAGAGCCACGGTATTGTAGCGTAAATTGATCATAACGAGGTTTAATTAAAAAAGACAATACGCCGGGCCAGGCCCAATTATTTCTACCCCAGGGTGTTCTAGAAAACTCAAAAACTCGTAGGATGATTTTGACATCGAGGAGGATCAAAAGTCTGCGTTTGATCGTGCGCGCGAATGTAATTATCATGCAGTGTTATTCGTGCGCGATGCCCAAAAAGATTCAGGACGAATAAAAGCAGAAAATTTGTGTCTTTTTGTAGACATTCGAAAAGCATTATTAAGATTAAACCGGGATAAAATTTTTATAATGACATGATTTAATTCACTATCTTAATTTCATAGCTTCTAATATTTCATTTTTTTTCTGAATATTAATAAACTTTAATTATTGAGCCACGCGCCGAGTGGCCAAGAATGATTACTTTTCTCACACGCATCGTCGTTCTGACGACTGGAAATTGACTTTAGTATAACCAGATGCAGAAATTAAGTGTGTAGAAAGAAATTGCCGCAAAGACCACATACCCGAATTGTCTTAATATAAATTATGGGCAAAGAAGATTAGGAGTGCTTAATGCATTCACAAAATTCTTGTTCAGAATTCTATGACAGTTCTGACAACTATCATTATAAACACACTATAGATGAATTCCTGTTATATTAACTATACTTATGAAATAATCCTTAGCACAACTCAATACTGACCGTATTGTATAATAATTAAAAAATATCTAAAACATTGATTAATACAGGACTAATCTAATAGTTCATAAGACAACGTGCAAAACTCGTGTCCTTGCGAATGATTAACTTGTCGTATCGTACAATACATCCTCGATGGCCATCGGTGATCGCAGTTCTCCAAGAATTTTATTTCACCACAGGATTCGAGAGTAGGCGGAACGCTCTGGTAGGTACGAGCAAAAGTTTACTTTTACAAGTCGTTTCGAGTCGACGCAAGACATTCGCGACACGATGTTTTTGCGCAGAACTTTATAACCGGGCGCCTTTGCAATCGAGCTCGATGCAAGGAGCGTGTACATAAATGCTCGTAAGAAGACGGAAGGTGCACGAAGAAGGAAGAAATAAAGTCGGAACCTCGCATCGGCCTCGATACCGCTGCTCGATGGACCGTGGCGAATCGTTCCGAAATTAAGAGCGATTTGTGATCGTCCTGCATGAATTGTGGGCGAGCAAAGTGCATGCGGATAAATTACATCGGCGGTGCATTTAATACGGGAGGGCAACTTTCAAATAATCGTAATGTTACCATGATCGATATACGCCTCGAGTAGAACAGCGGATAGATCCTTCTAAATCCTCGTGTACTATTGTACTGCTCTACCGTTAGTGTAATTCTCATATATTACATATGTGGCACTAAGTGTGTAATATTTCTTTCACTTATGATCATTATTTATATTTAGTTCGCCAAGACGTTTAATAGATTCTAAGACTTATTGTCAACACTAGTAGCGTGTTAATTAAAGTCTGCGCATTTTTATTCCTTGGAAAAAATGAATGATTCGCCAATAATGAAGTCTCAATTTTATATACGATACTCATGATTTACATGTATTTATATTATACATCGATTTTTCACCTACTTGCATGTATTGACTCGCTATTCATTGCAACTTAGAACACGTATTTAATTGCGAGCGATAACTATTTCTTTGAATTTAGCACAACAAAGTAGCTAACTATCAACCTCTCGCAACTGTATCCCTACGTATATCAAACAAAATGAATTAATAATTAATAATCATTATGCACTCCGATCAAGAGGTGAACAATGTCAAAACTCTACCCAAAACAAGGGATAGACGAGCGCTTCCAAAAATCTCCTACACAATTCTCCCTTACGTGCCTGAGTCTTAAGTCAAAAAGGGGAACGAACTATCGAAAGAGGAAGGACAAGAAATTTCCTGAAGGGACGTGTTGAAATTCGTACCGGAAGTCGAGTGTCCGCCAGGAACAAGGCAACGCGGCGATGAGAACTGCATACGGCCCCACTTCAAGCCGACAAACCAGACACAACGCCCAGCAGCTGCATCGTGGCATCCGTGGAGGACGGATGACCGTGCCTGTGACACTGGTCAAGAAGCGAGGCGCATCCAGCCCCTCGCAAAGCCTCAGAACGGGTGCCTGAGGGAGCTTAGCGCGGATAAGAAATACTGACTCTACACTTCTATTTCGGGGCGTAAAGAAAAATCGCGTGAAAAAGTTAAGGTTAAGCCGAAGCCCTTGAACATTGTACCCGCGGCTCGTCCTTGCCTCAAGACTATTTCTAGTGGCTCTTAATTCCGTTTTCTTTTTGCTCCCTTTGTTAGCGCAGAGGCCGCGAGCTACGCCTGCTCTTCTTGCAAGCGATAGAGTTCTTGTGCTGGAGTTACTTATCTGGAAACGAAGGTTGGAAGTTTGTTGAATGAATACTTATTAGAGTAGACGTTAGATTGTTGAAATTCTTGATGTTAAGTAGCATCGTACATTGATATGAGTAAAGAAATACGTAATGATAGTTTAACACGATCAGGAGCGAATTTTGTTTAAATTCTCGTTGTTTCTATCTCAATGATATACATACGTATTTACCATATTATTTATCATGAACAATTTCCAATTAAGGGTACAAAATTCGCAAAATGTGCCACTTAGATGTTTCATTAATAAATGCTACATTTAGAATCTTATTTCAAAGCAAATGCTGGGATATACTTATTAGACATAAGACAGCATATAAATTTCATTAAACCGCCAAACCCGTATATCGCGATCAGGTACTATCAGCAGCACCGACACGGTGTCTTAAGAACCGCATGAAATTACGCCAGATAATCGTAGTGCCGTTTAAAGCAGATATCGGCGCAAGCAAAACGCAATTATTCCTCCTTTTATAATACATTCAGCAACCTGCTCAACGACTTCACCGCCTCACAATTACCATTAAATACACGCCCAATATTTTTATCTCCAATCAGATATACCTCACCGCCACGCTTCATACGCAATTATCTATCCATAGTATATAATTCCAGGGCACACATCTCAATCCATATAAAAAAAAAATTCCTTTCTATTCTCAATTCCTTCCATTCTATTCGATAATTCCCAAATAATCCACCTTTAGGGATCGTAAGACACAAGTAAATTCCAGGAGCGATCGCCTAGCAAAGAAAGAACGATCGTTTCTCGCTGCACCAAGAGTCGCTCTCCCGTCGAAACTCGACACGGGCGACAAAGGGCTCCTGGAAGGTCGCCTGGAGACGTCGAAATAATGGCGGGCGCCCTTTAAAGCGCAACGTCTTTCGCGTGTCGGGAAGATGTTCTAAAACTATCCAAGACACGCCGGAAGGTTCCTGAAATAAGGTCCGCGCCTGGCGTGGTGGAGGGGGGGGGGGTGCTCTCGAAGGTACGGCCGGATGGTGGCAAGCGGGAGAGCCAGGAATGTAATCACAGGATTCCCCCGCGATCCTTCGGGATGCACGTAGCCATCTTGGATTCTTAGCAGGGTACCAGGGCTTATATATATTGTTCATTAGGCGTTGACACTGACAGGGCGGGTTCTATTTCTGAGTGCTCCGCCACGGTGTATACGTTCCGCTGCACTCTCGAAATCGCTTACTAGCCAGGCTATGAAAATGGTCGACGCCTTGAAATAAGTGTGGCAGGGTGAAGAGGTTAAGGTAAGTTTCCTGTTACACGTGGGGGCCGCGTATATGAGCCAACGTAAACTTGCGTAGCGTTCTGTGCAGCCGACGCTCGGGATATTTAGTGCCCTTAACCGTCTTCGGGGCAAAATCAGTTTCCACCGTGATACGGGTGTACAGGGTGTACAGAGGGGTGCAGAGCTGAGGGATAAATTCAGTCTCTGCGCTGTTAACCGAATGATATGTCCAATGAAAATGTAAGGAAACGCTTGTGAAATCGAATAGTAGGAGGAAATCGTGGTAAATAATCAAAGATAGTCGGTTTGGTAAAATGTAAATAAGTGATACGGGGTTCAGGGATAAATTGAATCATCGAGCTGTTAATCCAATATCTCCAATTAAATTGTAATGAAGAACTTAAGAAGTCGAATGATAGGAGGAAATTATGGTGAGAAAACAGGGGTAATTGATGTAATAAAATGTAATTTAATATAATATAGCAGGATATGAAGCTTAGGCATACATTCAGTCTCTGTACTGTTAACCCAGTATCCCCAATAAAAAATGTAACGAAAGGCTTAGGAAGTCAAATTATAGAAGAAAATCGTTGTACCTGAATAATGGTTAATGTAGTAAAATGTAAAGCAGTAATGTAATAGCGGAATAGGGAGTTCACGGGTACATTCAGTCTCTGTGTCTTTAATCCAATTATATTCGAAGAATAAAATGTAATATTAATGTAATGTAATAAGAAAATATGTAATTTAAAAGAACATACTTAAAGTAATCAAAATATGCTACGAGCAATAAGAATCCAGTTAATGTATAATCGCTACTGATCAACTATTCTCCTCGAGTACATAGACATCCGCAGCTTATAACACGTTCTCATGTTTTTTTTTCTGCTTAACAGATCGACAGGTTCTGAGAGGGCAGATCAGAAATAATTTCCACGATAACGCTCGACGATATACAAGTCGTCCAACGACGAGTTTCGACTAATCCTCTATTAGGCTCTTAACACGTTTGGCAGCATCGTTTATTTAGCAGCTTGCCCGCCGTAATCCGCGCCATATCATTATGAGCCTCGAGCAAAACAACGCGTGTTTGTAATTAGCCACGCACAGCGTGCATTATTCCTTCGCTCTCCCCGACTTTTCTCCACGTCGGCCGATCCGCGCGCCTTCGACCGTTTTCCTTTTTTTCTTTTTTTTCCTCCTCGTCTCACGAGCCTTGCCCAAGCCGAGACTCGCGGGATATTAAAATAAACCGGCGGGTAACAATTGCAGGGCTCATCTAAAATTAGTTTCACTCGGCCATGAGTCACCATCCAAACGCGCCACGGGTCGCTCTCGGCGGATCAGCGTTTTTATTAATTAATAGGAACGCGACGCGCAACAAATGGCGACGATTAAAAGGCCGTTCCGCGAGGTAACGATCCTGGATGCCCGATGCGCCAAGAATAATCGTACCAGCAGTAGCGGGAGATTTGTTTATCAGCTTATCGACCGTTCGTTTCTCCCGTCGTAACTTATATTGTAAATCGAAACCGGTTCGGAACGCAGCTCGGCACGCCCGTGGGGCAATCCGGATGAAGTTGCATTCTCAGGTTCATCGATGCATAACGCTGAGCAGGTCGAGATCATCGTTACGTCGGTGCAACGTTGCGTGAATGCGAAAAGTGCCCCGTGCACTCCCGGAAGGGATAAAAGGGCGCGGGCTTTCCTTGATTAACCCTTTTGCTGCGAATCCTGTCGATAGGGCAGAAATACCCGAGACATCCGTCGTTTATATTCCCCCAAGTCTGGAGTCAGCGAATGCGCGATTCACATGATAAGCAGTTTCTAGTTTTCTATTAAGTTTGATGCACGTTAATGTATGTGTATACAACTCGATAGCTGTAAATTAAAAATGGTGCTATGCCAATCGCCAATTTCTTTTTATTCTTTCAATAGGTGGAAGTGTATTTTTATATACTGATACCAGTTTCTAGTTATTTATTAAATTTAGTGCGCATTAATGTATATATATACAGCTTAACAGCTGTAAATTAAAAATGGTGCTATGCCAATTGCCAATTTTTTTTATTCTTCAAATACTTGGAACCGTGTTTCTATGTACTGATACCAATTTGGTTAGCTTTTCTTTTAAAAAATTTATGCTACAACAGGATGCTTTCGTCTGACTATCTCACTTTCGTTAAATTAAGTACTATAAATTACGAGAAGCAAATAAAAGTATCGCGATACCGAGATTGTCGTTCATGGTATTGAAACGCACAGACATCAATTCCTTCTTAGCTTCTTTCATTAACAGATTCGGCACTTTTCACCGTTTGACGAGCTGTCGCGAATAAAAACCACGGATTTAAGGCTCATTTCATACCCGTTAAATTATACACGCTAAATCGCCAGAAGGGAATAAAAATGTCGCAATACTCAGATTGTCGTTCATGGTATTGAAACACATAAATATCAATATTTTCTTAGCTTCCTTCGTAAATAATTTACCACTCCACACCGTTTTGCGAGCTGCTTCGAGTCAAAACCACGGACTTAAGGTATTCCTTACGAGCATTTTATTCCCGTTAAATTATACACGCTAAATTACGAGAAGCAAATGAAAATACCGCGATACTGAGCTTGTCCATTGCGGTATCACGGGACACTTTGATCCCTAACATGATCGGTGAAACGCCTGCGAATTGGGTTAACGGAGAAAGTCGTGAGATCGGATTTTATTGGCGGGCAGTGTCCATAATCAGCCGCTCGTTATCGCGCGATTATCTCGATTCGCCCGTCCCTATGGTATTTTAATTCGCACCGGGCAATTTTAATAATCGCCTTGCCCGTGGATTAATAACCCCGCTCTTTACGACCACAGCTCGGTGCTGGCGATCGATGAGAGTGTCAATAACGGGACAAAAGTGGGAGCATCAATTCCGCGGCCGAAACGCCCGGAAGTCGATCGATATAAAGGTGACATTAGATTGCAACCAGTTACTCGCCATAATTGATCTCTTTGCTGTACGAAAGCATTGGTCAAATAACGCTGTAACCTTGCGGAAAAAATCGATCGCGGATATACGCTTTATCATTGTA
>JBCFXI010001015.1:0-82400 GCA_038496175.1 Ampulex compressa
TATATATGCGTAATATGAGATCGATGGGTAATGCGAAATGACGAATCCTGAGAGTTATAAATAAACGAATTACGTGGTTTCGTTAAATACAGGTCGTTGTATATTCATTTTATACTCTCTCATCGATCTTCAACATCCTCTTGCAAATATGTATATTTTAGTTTTCCATTTGACGTCCCTCAAAATTACGCTTTAAACGTAATCTTCTTATGCGAATTTAAAAATAAGCATTTGGCTGTAGCTCCGAGGTAAAGAGCTAATAATTAAAAGGATAAACCAGGTGCCCTTCCAAAAAATAGCTACACCCCACCACGACCGTAGGTTATTTACGACTCACGCTAATTCTCATTCCACATACGATTCGCATTTTGTTAGCAAATAATACGCCGGCAAATAATCCCCCAGCAAAAAGAGGTGGACGAATTGTTAAAACCGAGGGGTGGTTTCACTTTATAGCTCTTTGCGGTAATTAACCTCATCCTTGCTGGGTTAATCCGGTAAGTTGCAAAACGGCCGAACCCGGGATAATTTGCGATCGTAAGTGTTATTTAAGGTCAAAGTTCCGGCAGTAGGTGGAGAAGGAGGCGGCCGGCCAGTGGCGGTTGCTTTATCCGGAGATAAACGGCGCCAGGTCGCGGCCGTCTTGACGGATGGAAGACTTTTGCGGTGCACCGCAAGGTGCTTCGCCGTTGCACGTCTATTTCGCGGTAATGTAGTGTACCGCGTATCGCAAAAGTGCGTGGCGCTTGCGGGGAATGGCTCGCCGGAATGGAGGGTTCGCGCGATAAATCCGCATCGCCGTTTTTGCGCCATCCTCCGTGGAATTACTCGGATGGTTTCCACCTGCAATTAATGATATCTGATCCGGGTGCATAGATCTTGGGAGAGAATTGGTCCTGATAGCCGATAAGGGGACCGTTGGAGACTTTGCGCCTGTTCGTCTATCGCCATTCCTTTTATATTCCTACGTGCCACTTGAGCATCGAAGAGATCGCCGGACGTTTTGGAAATGATCGCGTAAGTTTGAGAAAAGGTCGCTTTATCGTATTAATCTAATTGCAGAGCCGAGTTTACGAATCGTTGAAACACCGGTTCATGTTCCATAATATCGAGACGATTACGGTGAACGATGGCGCGCTAATTTGTATTATATTAATATTAGCGGCTAAATAAAGTCGGTGTATAAATTATATGACTCGATTTGGAAGTAAAGGGATCAACTTATGCTTTAACCAATTTAGCAAAAAAAAAAAATTAAACAAAATATTTTACTTTAATTTTTTACGATAAAGATCAGCGTGGAAGTCAATGAAAATTTCCATGTCGCTCCTAAATGTACGTATAAAGGGAGTTATTAATTTGGAGCTTTCTTTGCCCCGATAATGCATGTCGAAAATTAGCGGGGATCTGCCTTCGTGACCATAACGGCCCAGCATCGATTTTGTACACCACCTCTGATCCCCGTGGTTTACCCTCGGTTGCGGTGGCCGCCGAGGGAAGGTGCTCCCTGACGTAAAGTCCGTTCCGAGGAGAATATTCAAATAGACGTGGAAAGGTTACCGGAGAATACACCGTAGATTAGACGTTGCGGTTAATTATACACCGTATGCAAATGCGCGTTCGCCATGTTTGCTAGGAAAAATTGGCATATCCTCGTTGGCTGCGATTAGAGGGCCCCTTTAATGTCTTCTCCATTCAGGAACCGATGAAGGGACGTCTTCATCCTTCGCACGGTTTTCGACATTCGCTGTTAACGCTATTCCTACCAGCCATTTTCAACGTATATTTAGGTGTACTAAATGTATCCTTGAAGAAAATGAGGACGAAGGGACATGATAGATTAATTTATCGATCCGTAGGCTGCAAGAAAATCGTGAAAAATGTCAGAAGTGACCGCGTCTCGAAGTTCTACAGTTTTTCAAAGAAATCACTGATCAGTCATTTGACCGGTCGTGGCAGGAATAGTGTTAAGGTTATTAGCTTCGAACCGACGGTTTAAGAAGTTCCTTCTTCAGGTATCGTCTTCCAAGTTATCCGGGAAAAATCGAGCAGTGATGGATGCTACCTAAATTTTCTGTGGTAAAAGTTTGCACCCTTATTCACCGGAGCAAAATAAATTCTACAAGCTAGTTTGCGCGCGCCGCCTCGCGACACGGCGTCGTTGCTTTTCACTTCGTTTTGTTGTCAAGGGCCACTTTCGTCGTTTAGCTCGAAACTTGCCACGGATGGTACATGGTTTAAAACTGCTGAGACATGTGGTGGATATTGTTACAGGGTTCGAGAGTGACACCCGGGATCAAATTGAAAACCGTGATGGTACAATAGAATTCTATGTAGCGTGCATCGAGTTTCGCGGTTCCAGACAGGTCACCAAACAAATTCTTTATCCACTCTACTGTTACGGTATTCTTGGTGCATAGGTTTTCTTTCGTCGTACCACTTACCATTACATTCACATTTTCCAATTCATACCATCTACGATATGCTGATATAATTAACAGCTGTATTGTATGCTGAACAGATACTACATCTTTCTTCTTTCCTTTTTTATACATCAAACTCAACTCCTTATTTCTTTTCCAACTCCAGACCCTTTTACATTACTCTTCACGATCCCAGTGTTTATCGTGCTGACAATATAAACCAGTAATTAATATTTACAACGTACTAAAACACAACGAGAATGAGGACAAAAGCGTACTCCGCCCATGGAAAATCCTTAAAAGTTCAGCACGTAATTTCGATTGGACAGGTCAACGAAGATGATCCTCGTCAGACTTGTCCCCGTCGTTTCTCCTCAACGCGAAACGAACTGCGGGATTATTTCTATTCCCCCGCAAGAAGCCGATCGCGTCTCTTTCGTCGCGCTCGAACAACGTTAACGGGCCCTCCTCGCGTGCCCGATGTTTATGCCCGTTACCGCTCGTCGCACGCGCGTCATGTATCCGTATCGGCGCGCACGAGTACGCGCCTTGCGGAAAATTGATTCGACTGAAAACCACCGGGCGTGAACAGATAACAGTAATAATTACTGCCGACACATTTCTCTCGAGGCTACGGTGGCATAGTCGGGCAAAGGCAGGGGCTTTTGCGGGAAAGGCACGAATTTAAATGCCACTCGTCTCCGTATTTTACATCCTATTTGTAGGATGTAATTTTGACAGCGCGGAGTTTACATCGATGGGCGGATTAAAGAATCACAGTTGTAACCTGATAAAGGTTAAACAACGAGGCGATGGGTTTTAAAGGATAACAGAGTTATTTTGGAGAAATACGTCGTTTTAGATATACGATTGAAACATAGACGAGCATATACCTCTACATAGGCATAATTTTCGTGGCACGACAGATCCCCGCTTATCCGTTCTCTATATAAGTTTTTATCAGCGCATTCATTAGTATCGGCCATTAAGCCTAGTATTTACCGCTCAAGCCAGGTTCCGGGTTACGGAGTTCGCGGTATGCGCGTTGCATGAAAATTCTAATTTGCTGCAGGACGGAGAAGAATCGGAAAAAATGCTCAACATTTCAGAGAGACCGGAGAAGCTGCTCGCCCAGAAGTTCGATGAACCGATATCGTAGAAGCGCGTAATACACGTACAATGCGGCGTTATGGAAAACGTATAACCACCATCGCCGCCTACTTTGAACCTTCGCTTATCCACGACGCATTAGCCCGCACTCGCGCCATATACCCGAGGCCAGGACCAAAAACGCTCGTCCCCTCGAACAAAAGCGTCGTGGACCTATTAGCCCCATTTCCCTGTTTCAGAGCCGAATCTCCCCTTTATAATCGGGCCGTGCACTTGCCTCGCCGCGTGGTTTTTAGCCGAGATCGGCGATTAAGCTTACCGACGGATACCGCGGAGGCAACGGTGCCGAGAGATGGGAAACCACGAAAGGAACTCGGCGAATCGATCCCCGCATCTGCGCGGGACATGCTCGTCGGCGTTCGCCGCCGAGGGACGCGATTGTGCACCAGCACACGTGTACGAGACAGATAGTATCTTCTTGGGGGGCTAAGCACACCCGCATCCCTGCGTAGTGGTACCGTGATGTCCCATGGCCCCAATGACCCCATCTGCTCCTCGTCTCCGCCTCCTCCCCCTCCTGCCGCCCCTCCTTAGCCGCTCCTCGACCCCGAACCCCTTTCGTCCCCGTCTTGCGCTACCGCATAGGATTCCGCGTAAGTACTTTCAGCTCCATGCTTGGCTGCCTTTCCGCGCTGTTATCGAGCGCTGCTTTTTCCAGCCTCGCTCGCTCGCCACTCGCGCATACTTTTGCGCCGGATGGACTCGTGTCCTCCTGGTACGTGGCCGTTTAAGAAGGAAGGACGAATTTGTTCGGGGGAAATCCTGGTGGGTTTGTTTATCCGACAGGGTGAGCGGTGGACAAGTGCTGGAGTCCGCTTATGGAGAGCTCGCGGTCGACGGGTGCCTGGGTTTTGTCGTGCGCTCGGAACGTGCCGTGTGCTTAACACTGAGCCTAACAGCCACTTTGTAGAGATACTTAAGTGGACTAAATGTATCCTTGAAGGAAGGGAGTGCTGAGGGAAGATGTCGATGGAGTAATGTATTGATCTGGAGCTGGAGCAGAGTCGTGGAAATGCTAGGGGAATAACCCGTTTTGAAGTTCGAAGATTTTTGAAAGAAGTTATTGAACCGTTATTTTAATTGGTTTGGTAATTTTAGGATTAAAGATGGAAAGTGTTAAAATTGTTTGCGACAAGTGAAAACTCGTTGTTTATAGTGATGTGAATAAGGACTTTTGTTTGGTCGAATCCTTTAATCGCCGTTTATCGGGAGTCTCGAGTATGGATTTTATCGAAGAACGAATATCGAATTCGATATTATCGATGTGGCGTGCTTTTAACCCGACGCATTGACGTTATTCGACGCGAGGGAAACCATCTTCGGCGAATGACATTTTCTATCCGTTTATAGAGATACGAATAAGAGTCCAAGTCCACTTATAGGAACTTTCAAGTCGCGGTTTACCGAGTTTCTTTCCGGATAAAAATCCCCTTGCGTCCGTGAAAGGCACTGTGATTTCAGGACGAGTTTTAAGATAAGCATAAAATTCGAATGCGTTTTTAACGCTCTTGAACGAAGATATATATATATCCTTATATCCTCGATGCGGCGATTTATCAATACCGCGAGCGTTAAAATGGATTAACACCCGATAAACAAATACACGTTTACATCCATCGATATATCCGAAATACAGTAAATACTCCCAATTTTCTTACACACTTACTAAAGAATAATCTATCTCCGATGCATTACATCAAGAACAGCGAAGAACATTCGCTTCGATGGAACGATCCAGGTGTATAGAATAAGTTCAAAATTGTTCTCCAGCCACTTTCATATCACAAGGCGATGAGCGAACGTACACTACATCGGCATCTGCTCGCGGTTCATCCTCGCACTTCTTCCTAAATGATTCTTTCACTCTCTCCGAGCTACGCCCTCCAAGCAGGGGCTAGCCCGTACCTTTCCAAGCGTGAATCTCTGAGATAAGATCGCAGGCGTGGGGAAGCACGCGGAATCGGGCAGAACAGAAGCGGAAGTTCGCCTTCACCGCAAGGCAGGGCGGCTTCCAGGGGCGGTTTGCCCTCCGCAGCCGGCGTTTCGGTCGAAGCCGTCAGGATCTGCGAGGTCCACCGACCGTGATCCAAATACCGATATTCCACGTTCCACGGGGGTTGCTAAAATCTTCTCGCTCCTCCCCTCCCAGCGCCTCCTCCGGCTCCCACTCCACATCGACCGAAGGAACGGAAACCATTTGCAGCCCCTCGATAACCACGATCGAAGACTTCGGTTTCGCGGCCGTGGACCAAGTTCCTCCCAAAGTTTCTACGAGATTGCCGGCACGCGAGATTATTTCTGGCGTCTGGTAAATGATGCCGCTGATTCCGAGGATCTTTTTTGGGCCCCGCCTCGGAGTTTCGGAGTTTCTCGCTTGTATTTCACGGTGCTGCCGGTTCGCGCCGCATCGAAGGAGTCGGGAGCAGAATTAATTGTCGAATTATCGCGTATCGGGCGTCGGGATTTCGAGCGAGTGCGTTTAAACTTTTGATGAGTTACAATTTAACCGCGAAACATCCGTCGCTGATGAAACTTTGGGGTGTATCGCGGTGCAATGGATTTTTGGTATCCCTAAGAAAGGAACGCGGCGAATTAATTAATTGGCTCGAGCAGCGAAATTATCCATTCAACTTCCTAGGCTCACTCCTGAATAACGAGTTGTTTTTCTTTTTTTTTTTTTTGAGAGGAGATCAGACTGAGTTAACGTACACTTTATAATGGAGATAAGACGCTTTGCGTAAGATACAAAACAGCGCTACAAGCCTCGAGGACCTGCGTACCGTGACATGATCCGCGATATAGAAATAAAAAATTCAATAAACCGCACGGCACGTGCACTTTGGATTTTCACCGAGAAACTTCGGTCCAGCTGTTTTCCCCTCGACGTATCACGCGTCCCTGCCAGCCGTAGTCCATGCAGACCACTCGTATTAAACAGCTCCCGAAAATCTGCCCTTCCGCTCGATCCTATTCTCTCCGCTCTACTCGCTCCCTCGGAACATCGTCTATTCTTATTCAATGGCCCAACCTCGCGCCGGGCCAAGCGTCGAGATGTAAGAGAGATATCGGTGGCCTGGGTCGAAAGCCTTCCCGAGTTCGATCGTGCGATACACAGGCGCACGTGTGCGTGCGTCAATCGCGTCGCAGGAAGGGCCACCTCCGCACTTCCGCCGACCTCCCTCACCCCTCGACCAGGCCGGGATACCACGGAACACGGCTCGAAACATCGTGAACGATCCTCCTGTTATCGATCTGCCTAGCACAGGCAGCCCGGGGTGAGGAATTCGGACCGATACGAGAAACAGGTGTCTCCCATGGGGCGTGTACAAGCACCATCTCGAGAGTTACAGACGGATAGCAGAAATTACGCCGGGAATTTCCTCCGGTATAACCCCCTTCCCCCCTCCTTCGCCCCCTCTCCAGCGGCGCTGCTCCTTTTACCGCTGCCCGTCCAATTCGAGATTCGTGATTCGTGTCGCCCACGAAAGGAGACAAGAACCGAAGGAGGAGGTTATACGTGGGGTAGGCGCGCGTGTGCGCGCCGGCCTGACGCGTACGTGAAGATAAGGCGGAGAGTGGTATGTATATGGCGCGCGCTGGTGTGCGGATAACTCGAGGATAGTGGCGGCGCGGTGCGGAGGGGAGGGAGCGGCCAAGAGGAACCGGGTCTAGGATATTCTCGGTGGGTGGGAAAAGGAATTGGGAATTTCACGCTTCCGTTGGCCACTCGAGGACGGGATAGGGGATAAATATGTGTCGTATGTGTGTGCGGTCTCTAATGGTCGGAAGAGGGCTCCTCGTCTTTTCGATCTTACGTGAAATCACATACTCCTCGACCCCGCCCCCCTCCCTCCCCACCACCCCTCTCCGACCCATCCACTGCTGGCTCCGTATTCGTATTTCATCGATAATATCGTACGGACGGACGACACTTATCCCGTACTTTACATACTAAGAGGTTTTAGCCGCGAATATAGCCGGGCGTTAGGATACAGGGGGAATCCATATCGGTGCACCGTGGAAATATATTCGGCGACGACTATTTACGGGCTCGTTGGTGCGCCGAACTTGTCTCGCGCGCGGGGAGAGGGGGGGGGGGGAACCTCGAAAAATGGGAAATCGCGGGATCGTTTGTTATTACTTTTTCGAGGATATTTGCGGGCGTGGTTTGGCACGGTGGGAAAAATTTTATACGAGTAGCGCCCCATGCTGGCGCTTGGGTTTATTACGCGTCCATTATTCGCGAAAGAGAAGGAATACCTGGTTATATCGTATCATTTTATAACCCTGTTAAGGAGGAAGTTTGGTTTTGGCTCCCGGCAGAACGAGCTCGGAATTGTATAAGCCTTAAACTTGTTAAAACCAATATCCAAGTTTGTCAAAGAAACTATTTCAGGGATGGTTTCGTGTGTATATTATGGCGTTAGTTTGATCCATATTCAGCTCCGAAGCATTAAAATGGGTATAATCCTTCTTATATACAGCGCACAAACGCCTTAAGCGAAAAGGGATGGTAAGTTGCCAAAGTCTATGTAACTTCCTAGTTCGTTCAACTAATAATTGATCCATAAAGTGCTTCTTCCGGGCTCGAAGTTTCTTAAGTCAACTTTTCACTTCCCACGCTCTGAAAAGATGCACTCTCGCCTAATCAAATTTCAATGATTTGTGGAGATATCCGTCGGCCGCCCTTGTGGGCTTACCGTCTCTTAAATCTCGTCGCGAGGCGTGGACGATAATGCGGCCTTTCTACGAGTGACGGCTGTTTTAGGAATGCGCCGCGTGGGCGTATAAATACGGGCTTTCATCTCGCTATTACTCGGAATATTCTAATCCCCCCGCTCCGGAACTTTTCCTGCACTCGGCACCCCATTAATCTCTACGCGCTACTTTAACCCGAAAATTTATATTGTCCATACACGTAGAGTCCTTTCTTCCTCCTTAACACGCGGAAATTTCGGATCAGATAGAAAAGACTCCCGTTTTCCACCGCTTCGAATACCAGATGGTCACTTTAGCTTCTAAACGAACGTGCAGTATATATATACAGTAGAAATTAAGGAGCCCCGTTTAAACACGCGTACACAGACCGAATTCAGGGATGGGAGCTTAAGCTGTGCTCGATACGGGGAGCAATAAAAGGTCGTCTTCCTATCGCCGTATCTGCGCTCCGACAAAGCGGAACGAAATAAACGTCGGAGATATCCGACGTTTAGCTCCGAGGAGGCAAGTGTCGCTCGTTACCGGGCTACTCTCCCGACGACGCCACGTCCTGCCTTCTCTCCGCGCCCTCGTCGTCTTCTCCCTCGCCGATTCAAGAGCCGGGTTTTCCGCTTTCCGGCGCGCAACGAAGCCCGGATCGTCGCTCATCGTGTCCCGGCTTTAATTTAAACTGCAGCGTAAACGCGTCTCTCTCGTCGACTCGTCGCCCGCGGCTTCCTGCGGCCAAGTTTCCACGGCTAACGAAGAACTCCGGCAAGGCCGGCGGACAGCGAACTCGAAAGTCCTAATATTAAGCGTTGACTCCTGACAGCGGACGAGGGAATTGATAGGGACACGCCTACGCGCGGTGTATCCTACTGGTAGATCGCTCCAGCGTTCCTTCGCCACGTCGCACGGAGGGAAATATCGGGAAATTCCTGGACAGATCTAAAAAAAAAAGAAGAACGAAATCTCGGAGGTTGGATTAAAAAATGCGTTGGTATAATAAGCGAGGAATCCGTACATTTATTTTTACTCTTATCGATGAGCCACGTGACGACTGAGAGGTGGATTTTGCTGAAAGGTGCATCGCGCAACTGTGCTCGGTTGAGCTGCTGTCGATACTCTACTAAACTCGCTGATTAGTGTGTATTTCTCAAGGTGGTTTGTAATTCGACAAGTTGATGCACTTGTGGGATTTGCTTACCACGTGTTTTACTCGCGTAGAGAGGAATATACCGCGGACGTAGTGTAAAAGATCAGAAATATATGCAAATGGTTTTAAATATCAAAGGTTTTAGCGAACATCGAGCCAACGACCGATGAATGTTCGCAATAATCGGAATGTATGAACGAGAGTTCCTGCGGCAATTATACTCTTATCTTTAATGAGAGGGGCCTTGGTTATAGTCGTCATCGATTTTAATGAAATTACTTAGAATAATAGCACCGTGTTTGCAGGAAAGCTTATCGTAATTATAGCCGTAGATATCGGGATAGGTATGTGAGAAATACGTGTAAACGGCTGAAACAAGATTTGAGCAAAAAAAATTCATATTTGTATAATCAGCAGATTAGATATTTTTTTGAACTTACTTAAGGGAAAAGGTTTCCATGGCGAAATGTGAATTTAGGATAATAAGCGTCGTGGCTCTAATGCTTGCTTCGGTAATATAATAAATGTCACACGAGATGTTATATTACTTGAATACATTAAAGATCATACTTTTTTTTTTAAATTCACTTTTGACACCTATTGCTCAGGTCATTTGGCCTAAGACCTACTGCTTAAGGTTTAGGTTCCAAACCACCAGAACTACAGTATACATATTCCATAGAAAAACCATCAGTGATAAGCAGGATTCGAACCTGGGTCTCCCGCATGGAAGTCCAAGCCTCTATCCACTACGCTATCGTAGCTCTAAATGTCATACTGTCTTCAAATCTTAATCCGTCTTCGTCTTATAATTTTTCGAATATTTACCACTAGAATTCTAGTTACGCTCGTTGTAGATTTATGAGGTACCTTGGCTAATTTCCACGAAATCGACGAGGACCTCAACCGAGGCTTACCTTATAAGTCGAGCACGTTTCTCGGAAGGCAACTCTCAATATTAGAATTATAAGTGCACTCTGCAACGATACTAAGCGTTTTCCACGAGAAGCGAGAGGATCATCGTATCTCGTCCGCCCCCTTCTCCGACCTTTGTTTATCGATGCCTCTCAGTTTTTAACATTATCAGCCAGGTGAGGAAGGGAGTGGTGCTTAATTAACTTGGGTGAGTAAAATTGCTGCCGAGAGGAGGGCATAAAAGCGGCTCGGCGCTTTCCCCGGCCACTTTTTGCAACTGTTCTCGACGAGAGAGGCAAACTCCATCGTTGCTTTTCTTCCCACGATAATGAGCGATCGCTTCGAGAGCACTTTGAAACCTTCCACGGCATACCGACTCTATGTGCCTCGGAATCAGGCTGAACCGATCGAGTCGTTCGCTACGTCGTTTAGCCTCGTCAAAAATAGAGCTCGAGCGATTAACTAAATATCATCGTACGCCCGATTTCGAAACGTACGCATCATTCTATTACGGAACGAACAACATTCGCTTACCATAATCATCGGTTACTGTATATATTATACGAAGAACCACGTTAACGAACTCTTAAACAATCTTCAGCTGTTTTCTAAGAGTACTTGTGAACAGTCCCCTATCGCACATCAAATTCTTGAAACACAATGTGAATCCCCAGAATCTTTAATTTTTAAACACGAGCATGTTTCTCCATTCACGCTGAAAATTAGTATCATACCTTTCCCCGTTTCCACGCGGACATAAGCTCGCGCCGTGAGCCATTCCGAAGTTTTTTCACGTTTCAAAGGGCTAGAAGAGTAACCCTGAGAGGATATTGCCAATTGCCCGCTGAGGAAGATTCATCTTACTACGACAAAGATTTATGAGGGTGATTATACCGACGATAAGCTCGTGGGACCTTTCGAGCTTGACATCCCTGTTACTACGATCGTTTGCGCATCAGCGAATTGCACATCGTGCAGCCCGGAACAACGCGGCGTGTCCCTTTAACGTCATCCATACATCGAAATCTGCATCTTTGACGTTAACCGTTACCGTCGATTAATCCTCTCCCCGTGGTGGCACGGGGAAGAGCCCTCTCGGTTGAAGCGGCTCCAGACCGGTCGTACCCTTAATGGCGGGCCGCTCTTACCATCCAAATCGTCACTCGTTACGTCAAAGTGTCCCCGGAAGAATGTGCGCGCCGTAAAGCGAGGCGAACCGTTGACCCGACTATGGGTATTTTCTCGGAGTTATCGCAGCGCCACGGCCGCGGGTTCGTCGCACCCATTTTGCGGGAAATGCGGCTCATGAATACCCGGGCGCGACTCGCCATCGGGATTTCCGCAGAAGCGAGTTCCGGGGAGAGGGAGAGCGCGGCCATCGTCTCGAAGGCGTTCGAGGGCATTGAATTAGGCATAGATTCGAGTGGATCCGTATTGGCCGCAGGTGGCATAAAAAGGAAGCGCTTACCCGGAACGAGGAGTGATAAAAGGGGCTGAAAAATATGTTTGGACGACGGCTAGGAGCAGGGGAGGAGAGCGGAAGCTCCGAAGGGGCGGGGCGGAAATCGTCTCGAGCTAAGTGTTCTTATGGAAATCCTGAAGTAATATCCGCGAGCGGGCAAAGCCGAGCTGGCGGGCTCCGCGTAATGAGAGGATCACGTGGAATGGCAAAATGATGGAGAGATCTGCATTACTTTGACCCTGCCTCTCGGATCGCGGCGTATATACGCGTACGGTGAAATCCAAGAAGCCCCTCGCGCGGCCCCCGGAGGAGCGGGACGATTTCAAAAGTTTTTGAGCCATCGCGGTTGATAGTGGGAATCGTGCCAAAGCCCTTGTAACGCCCATTTACCCCGGAGTCGGGGCGTGTTTTTTGTTTTCCGCGCTGCTCGTCGGAGATTCCTGCGGAGACTTCGAGCTCTGTCTCAGCGATGATCCAGCGGGTAGCGGCCTGAGTAAAGAGCCGGTACGCTACCGACTCCCCTGATATTAAGTTTCTTCCTATTTGTTTTACGTTCGCGTCTTCGTTCAGCGGCGATGCGTCAACGGCATGAATAACGTGGCTTTATCTGCGGGCTGATTCCGTGAGAGGGACAACAAATTCACGGGCACGCTTTATGCGCCGGAACGGAAGTTCCTGATAAATACGGATTCGCGAAGCGTTCGTTGTTTTTTTGTTTACATGCGCACGATTTTAATTGGAGGAGAGTCTTTGAAATACGCGTATCATCCTTTGCTCCGGCGTTTACGTTGCCTGCATGATTTTTAAAATAGTATCGAGTATATGGCGCTCGTATTTTATGCATCAACGCGATAAAATAGTAATGAACACAAGACTATAACTAAATAATTATAACTATAAGAGAAACCTTTAAAGGATTATGTTTATTTGACATCTTCAACGATACGAAACGTATATCGAGATACTAGGCGAGTATAGAAGTAGCTTGGAATTTGAATGAACCGATGTTGTAAATTTAAAACGGGAAACAGACGGAGTTCCCGATGCGTTATTTAAATATTTTCGTTCCGTTTCCTCATCAATTTGTGATCTCTCGCAGGGAAATCTCGTGTCGAGATAAAAATACGTCTATTTCGAAAAAGAAGACCTTCGTAAAAATTGCTTTCACGATCGTGATTTCTCACATTCCCTCAAAATCACACTATTCCCAGGGGATGACCCATAAAATTCGCAACATTGAAAACAAAAGTAGTCGTAGCCGCAGGGAAAGTAAATGATCGACTCGATCGCCCGCATTGTTGCACGCGGCTCGGGTATTTTCGTTTCTTTCGCGCATCAAAGTTGCGAGTGGATCGAAAAACGCGAGAAAAATCGCATCGCGCCTCGAGTTTTGCCTTTCGTCGAGGACGTGACGAGCCACCGCCAACGAAAGCATCGGCTCGTATTCTTCGTTTTGATTTATTTTTTCGTTCAAAGCACTCGATACGCCGGCAAAAAAGTACTTCGGGCCATTATCGCCCCGTGGAAGGAGGTCGCACGCTCCGCCGTGGCTGCGAGTATTTTCTGCATAGAATCCGAACTCTTTTTCCTTAATGCACCGGTGATTTTGCGGAATGTACCGCGCACTCGATACCGCACGCTAACCACAGCTGAAAAGTATTCATCGGGCCCCTTATTGGATCGTGCTGCGCGTACACCGCGCTCCGCGTTTCTCCATGCAAAATTTAACGCCCCGCACTACCAGCGGAAAGACCCGGGAAACTTACGGGGCGCCCCGCCATGCCCGCCGCCCCCAGCCGCCTCTCCTCCCCCAACCCCCGGCATCGTTCATCCTTCTCCGCGCAGGAACTCCTCGCGGAAGCATAATAAAATTTCCGTTGAGAAAACGGAGGGCGGTGCGACAGACGCCGAGTGGAATTTCCTTGTCTCCTCGAGACCCAGACTCTCGAGATGTTGCCCTATTACGCGCTACCGACCGTCCTCCTCCCCGATGCAGTTACGCCGGGAAAAAGTTCTGTTGATCCCGCGAATTCATCTCGTATAATGCCATTTTAATAAAACAGTACCCCCGAGTAACTTCCCTCGAATTAAGGAAAATTGGTCGTAATTAATTAGCCGCGCTTCCCAAGCCGGTGCCCTCGCGTCCGATTGTTTCCAACCGAGCCGCCTACCTGTTCTGCATTTTGCGATCCCCCTGGCGAACCTCCGTCGTCCTTCGCCGCTCCCTCGGCTCCCCTGGATCACCCGCGTCTACGTCGCCTCGACTATCCTCTCGCAAAAGTAGCCGGGATTTTTTGCGCATATTCGTCGGTACACCGCAACCGCGTTATTCTTGGACGCGACGGATTGCTGCCCGGTGTGTTCGTCATCGAGGTGGCGCTGTCCTTGAGGCTTCTCCGAGTCGTTCACGGCCGAGGAAAAAAAGACAATACCGGGTGTAAATTATCCGTAATGCGCAAGGGCGTGAAGCGGTGATTTGTTGAAAATATGATAATAGTCGAATAACCGGGATCGCCTTTTGTCCTTCGCGCCTCTGAGCGATGCTCTCTCCTTTACGCGGCGCGAAGTCGCTTCTGATCTTCTCCTCGACGCGGGTGGTTTCTTTCATCTACCACTACGCTCAGTTTTTACCGCGCTCTCGCGTTAGATTAAACGTAAATGATCTATTAACGTCGGGTATTCTTTTGCGCGAGAAGTGTCCGGGGAATGGTGGGAGATGATATAACGTGCCTCTCGAAGCTTTATCATTGCTTTGTGCGAGATAATCGATCGTCATATACGTTCGTCTCGTTTATCGAGACGTATTGGCTTTAAGGATACTTTTAGTTATCGTAGCTAGATCGCTTACTTCGCGTGCGTTTGCGTACACTCGAGTATTTTATTACTGGTTTATTCGAATGTAGCTGTTTATTAGACGATGAGTCTCAACGTGGTATCAATTTCCCTCGGCATCCATACCTATATTTAAAAATACAACGCGGATAATGTTACGATCCTTTGTGCTTTGTGTTTTATTTTTACTCTCATACATTGTTCTACTATCTATCATTTTATTTCCCTCTCTCATACGTATACTTATTACCATGCGCCAATAATTAAGCATCCATCCCATACAGTACATCGAAAGAGTAAATCTAACGCCCCGCTTTGTCACCAAAGACACCTTAAAGCGTACTCAGAATTTCGTCTTAATCTCGATCGTGCTATCTCGCAGACGTCGCCCTGTCGGCGATCTTAAAGTTCCGAAGTGCCTCGAGCGAAAGACTAAGTACATTTCGATTACGGTACAGTCGCCATTGTCGCGGGACGTAGAATGCATGGACCTCGAATCACTTTACGGCGTTCGCATCTAATCGGATTAAATTTGCGTAAAAACGTTGGAGCTCGGCTGAAATCTATCGCACTGCCGGGGTATGCCGTGGTCGTACGTTTTTACGATCGGTTGTCAAACAGGGAGTGCACCGAATCGAATCGATTCTTACGTGCACCGCCGAGGAATGCGAGCGTACGATTCCAGTCGGAAATAGCGGAGCTTAATGGAACCTAACTTGGGATCGAGCGAGGAGGGGGCTGGAGAGGGGAGAGGGGAGAGGGGGATGCCAAATCGATGTAATTACCGCTTTTTCCTGCGACAATGCGAACGAAGGTCGTCGGGGGTTTTTGGTCTGGCCTGGCAAAAAGGAAGTTCATCGTGTCACAGACGGGAAAAGAGCGTAAGGGAGGAGTGTGACGTAATTAATGGAGTCGCGCGGGGGAGATACCGATTCCCAAGTGAGATATTTCATCTCCGGGACGACGAGGCCGTCGAGTATACCGAACGACGAATCGGATTATCATCGCGTTGCGTAAGATATTGCGCTTCTCCCATTCGTCTCGAAATCGAATAATGGACTTCGTATTAATGGTCATTACGAGCATCCATGTTGCTCCCCTATACGTCTATCTGGTATGTAGTCCCGACAGGGAAATTCGTATTAGCACTTGGTATGCCGTTAAATTTGTAATTGAACATTCAAATGATAACCGCATTCTGTGCGATATCGTTATAACGATTGAAAATTAATCCGAATGAGGCGTGTAAAAAATTGGACTATCGGGTGGTTTGATTGTGATTCGAATCCTCGCCTTTTACCACGCCTTTTTTTGAATTAATTTTCAACGATTAATATTATATTGTACAGGATGCAGTGATCGCATGAATTTTTCAACGAAACTTTTACGTAATTATGACCACGCACAAAGCGTTAATACGAACTTTCCTGATGAGCGTGCAGACCAAATAGTCGTACGTGGTCAAATAGTAACGTGGATTCTTATGATGACCAATATTACGCATTCTCAATATTCTGATCCGAGCTATAAAGTTAGGCGTATAACCAAATAATAGAAACAATTATTTTCTTTGCATCTGCGAATTTTTTTTCGCCATTTCCCGGTACGCGTATTTGATATATACACTCGAACGTTGCGCTATTTACTCTGTATTATAATGCCCCGACGTTAATGATGAAAACGAGATGGCGAAGATAGCGAGAGAAACGAGATACCGCGCGACCCAGTTTCGACTTTTGGTTTATCGAACGCGAGATATGTTGTGACGCATACGCTAAATGCCCGACAATATGCACGCGCTGCGCGATCCTGCGCGAGCCGATTTAACGATACGCATCGTTTAAACCGAGATCGCACCGCATTCCTGCGTATGTCGGACACACACAGTGCCGATTTGCCTCTGGAAATCAGATCTTGGGAATGACGCAGCTGATGGTACCGCATTGATCAGCAGGAAGTATTTACGCAGTATTTTATAGAAGAAATTGCCACGCCTTACCGTCAGCCCGATGAACGCACACGGCCTTAAGGTTCCAACGCCCGTTAGTTCCTACCAGCGATAATACAAGTTATCGATCCGATGCAACTCGTACGACCGCCTGTGCGTGGCCCGAACGATTCCTCGAACATATTCCCACTGAAATAATCTTCGTTCGGACGATCGTCCAATCCTGCCTTCTAATTGCTTGTCAAAATGGAGCTGCATTTCTGAAGTCGATAAAGCTTCGATCCTCCGCTTGGAACACCCGGGCTTGACTTCCGCCTCTTAACTCTGGACTTCTTGCACGACACGCGGGTATATTCGAGGCTCGTTACTCCGAGCGACGGCGAGTAAAAAACTAAATTATCTTAACGATCGATACCGCAGCTTTGAAGAGGGAGATGGAACTTGTACATCAGCATTATTGCTTCATTACTCTCGATACGCGAAGCTCGATCGTAGATCATTCGTGGAAGTAATCGAAGCGGCCGACAAGTGGATCGCGGCGAGGACGTTGGGAATTCGCGGAAGACCGAGAGCCGGCCTGCGACGTTTCCCCGCACGGGCTTTCTGGCAGTTCTTTCGAGCGCGCATATAACTCTGGGAGGAAGAGAAAATCGTACGGAGCGGTATAGAATTCCAACTGACAGTACCAATTGACAGGGATAACAAATGGATGGCACGATGAGTAACAGCGGCGGAAAGATAAGATCAACCTGCCGTTACTCTCGGAGTATAACGCCGAGCCCTTATGATAATCGGGCTGCATGATTGCGAGGATTTGTTTCTACGATAAACCTCGCGCCTGGGTATGAATTAGATAGCAAAATCTACGATCTGAAATTCAATAGTCGATAAATAACACGCTCCGTAAATTCTGTAATCGGTACTTTATACATTGGGTGCCGCCTGAAGTCGGCGGGTTGTACGCGCGGGAGATAAATACAGTCCTGCTCGAATCGCCCATCGTCATCCCGGCCAGCGGAAGAATTACGCTTGCGGAATCACTTTGAGCTTCCAGCACTTTCAGTTATTCGAGCGTGTCAAATCGAATCGATGCCCGCCCGGAAGAGGCCTAACGGTTCTCCGCTCTGTAATAAACCCGTGGATCATTAAAAATTACGCAGGCCATATGCCCCGCGAAAGGGATCGATATACGATCCACCTTGGATTCTCTCGGCTCTAGCCTCCTGGAACCATTGTAGATTACTCCTCGCGCACAGCTCGCAAGGCCCCTCTCGATAGCATCTCTCAAATACGCACTCCACGGAAATAATGAAATCGAAGCTCGTTCCTTCACTGCGGGAATGTGTACCGGTGCAAATGCCCCGATGCATTTGATACGCTATCTTCCGGTTGAATAAAACAATAGTTTTCCTTCTCATGCCTACTCTCGGGGTGAACAATGTAATGCTTTGTATTTAAAACGCGGCGTGCCTTATATCGGGATCTGGATCGGTCTTAATTCCCCCTCGACTCGAAGATCTTCGATTGGTACAGCTCGATACGTCGAATGCGTATTTTGCCAACCGACAATCCGTAAAATCCTTACAGATTCTTTCCTACACGCGATTCGTGGGTTTAATCTGGACAGCAGGCTCCCACTTCTTGCTCCAGTGACGAGTGCAATAATCGCGACTTGGAATGACCGTGCGAGTAAGAATCTTATCGAACGTAGCCAGCGCTCTTGAAAATGGTTAATGGGGATGAAGGTAGGAAGGAGAGCCAACGTAAGTACCAGGAATGGGGATAATTTGGTGCTTCCAGGAAAGCGACGGTTCCGCACGCGTTCAGGCCGCCCTGACAATATGCGCATAAAAGAGTTATAGCGATATTCGAGGCGGAGCTGGCGCAACGATATTCCATTACCTCGGCTTTCGAGCGACACACGGCACCGACGATGACGGCATCGGGGAGAGGGTGGACGGGGCGCACGTAGGAGTGTGTTGTGTCACGTAATATTGACTATCGAATAGATACCAAGCCGCACGCGGAGGAAGCGGAGGTTGGGCCACGGTTGCTGGCTCGTTGCAAGCACATCGGGTACGCGCCGGATGTGCAGTTCTTATGCAAACTGGCGTCGGTCCAAGTCCCGGTATTACGAGGTGTCAGTTGTGTCACCTCTTACACCGGGGACCGTCGACTCGATTCGAGTAGACTCGATCCTCGACGTGCTTCGTTTCGTATCTGGAGAACTTGCGCCCGGCCTCTCCCCCCCCCCTCCTCTCTCTCTTTCTCTCTCCTCCTCTCGCTCTCTCTCTCTCTCTCTCTCTCTCTCAGTCTCTCTTTGCCCTTTTTATCCCTCGAATCATCCAATCACGGCTTCCTTTCCTCGCCTTAGCCAACGACCCTTTCTCGCCTCGTCTCTCAAAGTACAAGTGCCGGGCGGTACGTGCGCGTAGATACGTAGGGCGGCCATGAAAGTGGAGGGGCAACGTATGTGCACGAAGGTACGTGCTCGTTCCCCCTTTTTCCTTAAAGCGGATCCCACGAGCGGTGAGTTAAGGGCGACGCTGCCGCGATACACCGGGCTCGCTGTCCTGTTAACCCATTAACCCTCGCAGCGTGCCCTCGTTAACCCGCCCCTCGGCGGGTTGTACGCCGACTACTTTCGAGTTATGATCGCCCAGTCACGTTTCCTCCGGCCTCCGTGGGATACTGCGGCCTCCTATGCCCGCAAACATGCCGCGCTGCCTCTCTCTCTCTCCCCCCCCCCCTCTCTCTCTCTCTCTCTCCCTCTTTCCACACATCCAGCTTTCTCCTCTCCTTTCGATTCGCGAACTCGAGGAACGCGCGCGTGTCTCTTCGAATTTACGAGCGTGGGTGCGTGTGCGGTGCCTCGGTTCCACGAACCGTGGAAGACGTGTCTACGTGTCCCGCGCCGTTTCCTCGATTCGAGGAACTCGGACGAGTCTACGCGCCTTTGAGCCGCGGGATCCATATACGGATGCGCCCAGCCTCGTAATGGATACGTACCATTTGCGTATTCCTCGAATACACCGAAAGTATTGTTCGCGGGAGCGCCAGCTTGCTCCCCGGGCTCGTGTATGCACTCCTGACACGGTCCGGACTTCGAGCGGCGTGCCTTGGATAGATATCGGATCGGGCAGCCGGTATCGTTTAACCATCGAATCTCCTCCGAGTATCGGGAGGCTTCGATATCGAAAAGCATCCTCGAAGCGGTTCTTTGTGCTCGTTTAAATTTCCTGCGAGAGAACGTCGGCCGATTCGCCTTTCTTCGTACGCATAAACGCTTCATCGTTTCTCCCCTCTCCCTCCCCCTCCACCCCTCGTTTTTGTACGGTCCGTGTGTAGGTGCGATTGTCGAAGGTACGCCTGACTCTCTGTAGGTCGTTGGTAACGGTGCAGTTCCTATCTGTGCCGCAATCGTCGAGCGCGAGTTTACCCAACTCCCCCACCCCCTTCCTCCCCCCTCCCAAGAAAATCGACTTTTACGCGGGATATTTTTTCGCGATACGGTGTAATACGACGAGTAGGAACTCGGGCTTTGCGCAAAGTGTTTCGAATATGCTGGTAGTCGTAGGAGGAATTTTACATTCGGCCTAAACGTAACGTAAAAAAGTACTGTATTTCCTGCCAATCGATTGCCTTCACTCGGAAATACGAGGACGAGGGGGAAAGAATTCGATCACATCCCCCTGCTCGTTTCTTACATTTGTACGTTTTGCGTGCACTTATTCGGGCATCTCTCGATGATTCTCTCTCGTCGTGAGAAGCAGCGCGTGTCCGGCGTCGATACCAAGATCTCTGCTCGTGAACTTAAATCGACCTTCCCATTTAAAAAATCATCTCTTGCGCGCGTTAAAATTTTCCGCGGAACACATCTCGATCGTTTCTCTCATCTTACTCACCTATATTCGGTTATCTACTATACTCGACAGCCGCATACTTGACTCGCTTAAAACGTGGAATCACGAGGTTATACGATCCGTACGATCGACTTTTCCCGAGCGTTTAAATTTCTCAGGAAGAATCCCGGTGCGAGATTTACATTGCTCCCTCGTCGTCTCTTCCTTCTCCGTACGCGTACGTTTGCTCGTACGCGACTCGGTTGTCCGCACCTCATCGGCGGCGACATACTTAGCATAGAAGCCAGGACCTGCCGCGAGTTAAGCCCGTTCGTAGCCGCGTCCTAAAGGGGGCCGATTTTCCAGCGCATCTTCGGATCCACTTACGGCCCCCGCGCAAGTGGTCTGGCTAGGAGCACCGTGGGGAACAATGGGTTATAACGATCGGGGACCTAAAGGAATTAATACCCTCTGAGCGCTTTCTCGAGCGGCCCCACTACCCCTGCCACGATTAGGTATCCGCGGGGGAGTCGAACCGATTGGAAAGCCTCGCTGGCGTAGCCGAAGGTGGGTAAAGTACATTATGTAAATCGGCGGGATAACTAGGTAATTAAAGTACGAGAATAAACTACGAATGTCTGAATTCTCGCGCAAGTTCGTTCCATTTCACAGTTTCCGCCCTTGGTCCCCCCGCGTCGGGCCAACCCCCTCCCCTCCCTCCCCAGCGCCCTCGTCCTTCCATCCGCCTTTCTTCCCTTTCCATGGAATCAGGACTTGCTAACGAGGAAACTGCCCCTTATTTTTGAATCTCTAATTCCTTTTCTTTGTCCCAGACTTTCGGAGGGTGGGGGGGTTGGGGAGTGGGGGGCGGGCAGGGGGCGGGCGCGCCTCCGAGATCCAGCAGGACGCCGGGGCGGGGCAGGTTGAAATCGTTCAAAAGCTCCTGGCAACGGATGTACCGAAGAAGGCAGTTTGAGAAATCCTAAATTCCGCTCGGAACATCGATTAAAGAGATCGAGATACGTTCCGTGAATAAGAATTAGATTCGGGCCGTGCGTTGTCTGGCTCTCTCCCCCGAGGGCTGTACGTAGCTACTCTATCGTGAATTTCCGATAGCTTAAATAATTCAGGCTGAATACCGGGGCGGACTTAATGCAGTATCCCGGAAATATCGAAATTGAATAGATTCCCATAGATAAAAGTCGCGGCCACGCCGATTTTTCCCCCATTCGAACGCGCCTTTTTCCCTCGCGCTACCATTGCCTCTCTTTTTTTCCCTCCCTTTCCTCCCCTCCCCCACCCCCGCCCTGCCCCCTCGCGGCGCAGCGAAGGACGGGCGATGGCTTTTAAATAATCTGCAATTCCCGCTCGGCGCACGCTATCTATTATGGAATCTTCGCCTCAGTATTTATGGAGTCTTGTCCGTCGCTCCTCATTTATACGGCCGTTCGTCCATCATTGTCACCGCTTCAATTCATTTTCATTCGGACCGAAATACCGGCGCGTATCCCATGAATCGGATTCGCCATGCCGTACGAATATTTCCAGCGTACGGACGATACGCGCGCATCTGTACCGCTCGATTAACATAGACTCCCGGTGCTCATACTAGGAACACGGAATAATACGAGTATTCGACGATTCAGCGTCATGTTACTTTCATGAACGAGCGAATTTATTGCTCCGGCCGGTTGAAAAAAAATCGACGTAAGAACGCCGAGAGCGAGATCTTCCATTCAGGAAGGGAAGCGTCAACGCTGGCATGCCCGGGTCAGCGGATTACGTTAGCACGAAATTTGCACATTTTCCGTATCGTCGGGCCGGCCTCGTCGAACTTAGAATGGATCGAGTGTATACGCGAAGAAAAAGGAACGCTTGCGCGTTAGGAACACTCGCTTTTTAAGTTTTAAGTTATAAGTTTATGGAAATAGGTGTAACGCTACTTCATACATCTAAAAACTTAGAAAGATCCTCATTATTCGTCGTGAAAATTGCTTCTCCATGGACACGTATTATAACTTAATACTCGTATGCTACGATCAATACGGAATAATCTTTTCCATCCTTGAAAAAAGACCACGTCCATTGAATAAAAAGAGGGCACTACCTTAATCGCTTTCAACTCCCAGCAACCCGTTATATCTCCATCGCGCGATACCAAAAGTGCAATGTCAAATTCTAAAAGTTCGATCCCAATAGCCGCGCAAATTCCGGCCACTAAATCCTCCGCCGCGGATACCGAAAATCGACGTAAGCATAACCGGTCGGTCGAAGCTCGTCAGGCCGACATTTGCACATTTTCCATATCGCCGGATTGATTTCATTCCAGGACCATCGCGATTCCCCGTGGGAAAAGCGGCATACGTGCCTTGCGGAACAGCTGTAATCCGGGTGGTCGGACAATGGTAACCGACGAATATCAGGGCACGTCAAGCATCGCCGCGGACATTAGCGCGGTGCAAAACGTTCGGAGTATAATCGATCGGCCCTCACGGAGGTTTCATCATTGTTTGCATTTCGGCCAGTCAGGAAGGGGTCAATTCCATGGAACGTTGGATGTGTTGGCTTCGCGCTGATTATTCCCCTGGCCCTATAACTGCCTGCTCACCCGTCCAGCCCCCCTCCGGCCGCCCCCTCGACTCCTCGACCCCTCGTCCAACCCTTGTCCACTCTTCGACACATCCAATACACGTAAGCCGTACTCGCCATCGGCGCAAATGGCGAACTACGCGTATTCAATACGCTCCGCACGTGATCCGTACCCGACGCGCAGCTATGATCCGATACTAGTTCGCGGCAGGGCTGGTTATGTATCGGCGCTTTTATCAAAGTCGCATCATCGAGCGAAAATCCAATGCGGAAGGGTCACTTGACCTTTGACATTCCTTTCAGCCCTTCGCTCGGGATAATTCCGATGTCGATTGGAGGATGCACCGAGCCTGACAACGGACTGCGCTGTAAGGGTGTTACTTATTACGATGATGTATCTGAAACGTTGCTTAGCGGGGTTCTTGTGAGAAAGATCGCGATGTCGAGGTGGAGAGTTAATCCGTGTGAAGGGTGTATTTGATTTATCTTCATTCGCACGCATTTATGACGTAAAAGGACGAAAAGGACGGCTTTAACGATATCTGGGGATAAAAAATAGCGGCGTGCCAACAGGCGCCTGGAGTACACGATGGACGATAATGTCGAATATCTATCGATGCCCACAGCGTCAAAGCGGTTATCGATGACGGGATAATCGTCGGTTGAAAAATTTTCCGGAAAAATTCCCGCCGAAGGCGAATTACGTCGGACAGCTATTCGTTCGAACGGTTGCGCTCCCATCGTCGGCTCTTTGCTCCGCGTGCAATTCGAATGAGACGGCTATTTCGGCCGGAATACTGACAAGTTTATCATTTATTTATAGAGAGGCGATATGAGCATATTTCCCGACTAGTACCACCTGAAGTTTTAATGAAAACTCACCGAATGTACCGCACGTGTGTCGGTTATAGCGCACTGCACGTGCGCCGAAACACCCTGAAACGCTAGGGTGGCCGAATGCGAGTAGAAACATGGCTGGACTTGCGTAATGGCCCGGGAGTTTCTTTTAATTTGCTCAGACGGCGCGCCATTTTGGTACCGCCGTGGCTACACTTCTCCGATCCCCCCCCCCCCTCTATCCCAAAGTCCCGAAGTCGCTTACTCGCAAAGCAAGAGAAGAACTATATCGATCCCAAAGCCGGATCGATCGTAATCCACGAACTCCGCGTTTACATCTAGAGGTCGCACTTCGCCAGGAATAAATATCCGTGATTATCCAGGATGGATCGATGGTATGGGCAGATTCCAATATCGCACACCTCGACACCTGGAAGTATCTCATTGGGGATTACAGGCCGACTCCTCTGATCCTCATCGACCAATAACGTAATTTACTCGGCATTACGTAGGCGACATATATTGACGTAAGCGGCCTCGTCGGCGGAGAGTGGATTTAAATGCTCCGTCCCGGAGGGCCGGGAAGAAAGAAACGAAAACGTAGTATTGGCTTAAGTCCTCCGTGCAAGCGAAGTGGCTTTTCGTTAGTTACTCGCGAGGCTGATAAATATGCAATGGTAGAAAATAAGGCGAGAAAGAGGGCCGAGTGGCGGCGCGGAGCCGGAGAGGGACGGAGGAGCACTACGGTTTCTTATCGAGGCGCTTCGAAAGCGCCGCGTGTATATCCGCCCATTGGCAATGCCATTTCTTTAATTGCACGGGAAGCCCTGCGACTGGCCGTGTTCTCCAGGAACGACATTCCCGTGTCTCACCTTTCGGCACAAAGGGCCGCGCACCGGATCGAATTACTTTGGCACGTGAGTCGAAACGGTTCGGCGGGATCGGGGCGGACATCGATACCAGGGCCCGTCCTGCATTTCTAGCAACAATGATGGAATTATTGGCCGGTGCTTCATCGGTCGCATTTCAAAACGAGCGAGGATGCGTGAATCGTTATGCGAGCTGCAAATAAAGCGCCACCGCCGGAGCACGCTGGCTGAAGAGGATAGTATTGCTGTGTTTGACGCGAAATTTGATTTTGAAAATTGCGCAAGAAGCCTGGAAAATTCTTTGAAATAATAATGGGGGTTTCGCAATTTTATATCGGCTATTTTTGTATTTTATTCGGGAATATATCGTGTGCCCTCGGTTTATTGTATTTTACTACTTACCCACTCGACCTCGGAATAATAATAATACCTTTCGTATTTTTAATGCTCTTTTATGACCCGATTGTGAATAACGGCGTAAATGATTTTTCGACAAAAATATACGGCAGGATTGTGAACGGAGTCATAATTTTACATAAAAAACGCTACGATCTCGGGGTTTTTTTCCATATCGTAGGTTTGCTACAGTCACGTTGACTGAAAATTTTGTTCTGCTACATTTTTAAACTAGCACCCCAATACCGGCAGCAGAGGAATTTATTATTCTCTTTTTTTATTTGTAAAGTGGAACCTGAATGAATAGTAATTGTATAATGGACTGCGTAATAGATTGCTAGTAAATATTTTGTCGTCCCAGAGAGTCCGTCAATGCTCGCGTTCAAAATGTCCCTAATTTCCGCGGTATGTTATCCGAGAAATAGAATATTGTAGGCCGAATAATTATAACGTTCGAAAATGAAATACATGGCCGTAAATGGATCAGGAGGTTATAACGGTATAATGACTAGAAACTATAACCTCTAACGGAAAGCTGGGTTATGAATTTTGATCATCACGGCTGGATTTTTCTACATGTTACACTTATAGTTTGGAATGCATATTAAAAAGTAGGTCGTATGCTAAATAACATTAGTATTCTAGTCTCTTTTACGGCAAAGTTTGATCTTTTTGGTTAGCATTGCTTTATGCGCGTACGAGTATTCCATCAAAACATCAGTATTCACTCTCGGCAGCTTCTGTAGAATGCTAATTCGTTTCGTCTATCTTTCTGCAATCCCTTTACACGAACAAGCGTTACACGCATTTTTCATCGTTGTTTCCCGCACAAAAGGAATTTCAGGGGATCGCTGAATTAGGATTTGTTATTAATTCGAGGAAGATTAACGGAATTAATTGCCATTTGGCTTAGCAGAGAATTTGGGAATTTTGGCCGCGACATTGGAGATCCGCTTTTTATTCGGCCGAATTTTCTGTTGGCTCGAATTTTCTAGTTCGCGCATGCTTCACGATTCGTAGAACAGAAATTGCATCGACACCGTCGTACTATCGTCGACACGAATGCTATCCGGTATTCCATTGGCACAAATCCAAAAAAATGTGTCAGCTTTGGCCGTCGTTGCCGCTTTGATGAATACCCGAGTACACGAGGAATAATATCGGTCATTAATTTTAAGGTAACGTCGAATTTCTCATAACCAATTCCCATATAACCTTATCTCTTCTCTTTCTCGATTACTCGTCACTCCAGTCTCTATATTACTCTAGACTCATTATATTTATTCCCCCCTTTTAACATCAGCGAAACAATATAGAATATAAATCAGTTTTACATTCCCTCATCTGCCATTTTCCTACACGCAACGCTAGATATTCAGAAATCATCTATTCACATACATTGAAGCTCTGGTGTATTTCTTTACTCACCAACGCACAGTGTCCTATTAAAAAAAAAAAAAACAATGCCAAGCGTAATCGTTAAAAAGATCCGTCTTCATGTCTTTATTAACTTAATCCTACGCACTTTGGGTCAATCGAAAAGGAATATTAATTTTGTCCAGCTAGAATTAGAATGTTGACCACTGCATCGGCAATTTCGCGGGGGAGGGAAAAAAAGAAATGTACCGCGACCACGCTCGAACAACCACCGACACGAGCGACACATTTCGGCCTTGCCAGCGGTACTCTGGCGGGGTGCTGGTGGCTCGATACATCAGCGCTGGCAATTTTTCGGCGGTGGTGCGCGAAGGGGACGGTAGCTTTTGATGCATCGCCGTAATATCGGCGATACATTAATTCAAGGTGAATGGGAAATATATCAGCCGGCCACATAATTTTCGCGCGCCCTACCAACGCGTATCCATTCCCTATTTATTTTCCCAGATCGTCTGCCGGCGGTTTTTTAAATGTGGCTCCAATGTGTCCACGCACGACCCTCCGTGGTCGTGATCTATCGCCAGGCCGGTCCTTGAAAAGCTTGCGCGATACTGCGCGGCTGGGAACGTTTTGTCATGCCTTTCGATACTAACGCTGTTTAATCTCTTCGATATTAGCGCCGTTTAATCGTTTCGATACTAACAGCGACCGTGGTCACGGATCGTTCGATGCTCGCTGCGTACTAATGATAGCTACAGTCACGGCGCTTCTTTTTCAATGATTCACACGCCGATCGAACGTATTAGGTGTACAATTTTGCTTCCACCATGGTCAAACAAAGGATAATACTTTGAATCATAAATGTATAATCAGTTTTTTACAGTTCTAATTTCGGGAAAAACCAGCGGAAGCAAAGCAAAAATAGCGTGCCTTCTTCAGCTCCATCGTTACGGATTATCTCTGTTTAATTTGCGAGCAGTTCTCCCCTAATTTACAACGTGCTTACGAAGTATCGAAGATTACGCTTTCCACATAGTAAAGCGTGCGTCGTGTCCTGATCGCCTTCTACAATGGCGACTTCGCGATTCTCCTATCCGTGCAGTGGAATCATCATAGCGAAAGAAATGGGACAGTCGATGGGATTAAAGCAACGTTACTCCTTGATAAAACGAAGCCTTTTTCCATGGCGAGAGAGAGAGAGAGAGAGAGATAGAGGCGCGATGGTTCGTCTCGGTGGAAATGGCCCCTTTCCTCGCGGGACACACGCGCCCGTTGCTTTTTCCCATTTCTTGGGAGAAAAAGAATAACCTTGATGCCCAACAGTTATCTCCGGTATCTGGGTCAAGCTCGACGGTTATTGGCATCGTGGGAATTACGGGCGATTGCCATCGTGACTTGACAGAGAAAAGCTTCGCGCGTACCGTGCATACAAAGAAGCCTCCTGCGATTTCCTCGCACCGAGGTCCCGGCACCGATGGTGCCACTCCGGAACGGGCTTCACTCTTCGCTGACTACAGATATTCGGTTAGGTATTGTAAGATCCGAAGGTTCCACGAATGGAGGTCCAATTTGTGCGACGGCACTGGGCGTCGCTCCGGTGGATAAAACTTTCCGGTAGGGCGAGGTGAGGCCGAGCGCTTATTGTCACGTATAACCATGCTCATTTTCTTGCGATACGCTGCGTCATGGATAATGATAGTTTTCTATACTGATACGTATGGTACTATTACATTGCGTAAATATCTGACAAAATATCCATAAATACCCACCTGGTAAGGTGAATGATGAACAGCCCGATAAATACTCGTAAATACCCGTATCTATCCTATCGGTCGTATCGTGGATAATGATGGGTTTTTACGCGGATACTTATGGTACATTAGGTAAATACCTGACAAAACATCCATAAATACCCATAAGTGCCTGTGTCTATCCTGAATAGCCGGCTTATACCCATCTCTACCCACTGGATACTTTCCTATTGGCCATCGCTAGTCCCGCGGGTATTATAGGTCCGCGTTTAACATCGATGCACACACGAGGGTCGATGATGTAAGCAAAAGAAATCGTTCGATGTGCAAAAATAGGTATCTGCTGTGAAATCAAAGCGCTGACTACGCGGTGGACGTGCGATTATGCGAGGGCTTGACAGTCGTCGACAGTAGAGACTACGGGCATGTGCATCGCTTGGCAGCCGGCGGCTATAGTCGACGCTCGCACCAAAAAGGTTAACACGCCGGAGGAGTGCCGTGCCAGGCGATGTGACCTGGCGTTTCGAGCGCTCATTGACATCATTTTTCTCCGGCATTATCGGTAGCCTCACGTGCGAGATCTTGGTCAGGGCGAAAAACAGCGCTGCGTTCTGATCCGACGACAAGATCGATACTTCGTGGCCGGTGGTCCGGACAGCCGAGGAAAGAAAGACGGCGAATGAAAACGCCGCGAGATAATCGATAAACTTCGCGCGGCAGGCAGCGTGTTAAAAAGATTCGACCGCTTACGCGCCAAAGATCCTGGGGCCGTCAAAGTGTCAAAAATGCCATCAACGCGTGGCTTTCAAAAAGGGAGCATGCGCGAGCATGACGTTCGATGGGGCGGAGGGAAGAAACACAAGAGGATGGAGAGAATGGAATGTAAAGAGATCGACGGCCAGGAGTATGCGCGCAATGAAAAAACGCCTTGCAAAGTTTGTGCGATCGCTTTTGCGCACGTCGCTACTCAATGTCCGTATAGTTTTATGAGGTGCGAAGGATGAAGATTGGGTTATCATTGTGTAACCGAAAATCCTTCTTTGTATCGCGATACTGAAAAAAGATATAATTCGCATAATTATGTGATTAAATTCTTTAAATAATTTTCACGAATCTACAATCTTCCTACGTAAATCTTTGTAATGCTTGTTTCGTGAAAATTATTTTTATAATGCATTTCTCTCCTGTATATTTTCGTATTATTATTTTGCAAAAGACGATAGCTGCGGTAATTTGCTTATTACACTTTTTAATCAAAAGCAGCGCATCGACGCGCGACAAACGTTTTGGATCATTACCGGGTTAACGCTTTCGAGATACGCACAATTATCCACGACACCGGTAACTATTAAAACGGTTAATCCTCAAATTGAGAAAGTTACTTCTCGGTTGTAAGACGGTGTGTGCCTTAAGAGCCCGCCGTTTGCCCGCAAATGTAACCGAACTTTACCGCGCTGGGAGTCTCCAGTCACGTAAATTAACTGACGACTGTACTGGAGGTTCTGCGAAGATCAAAACATGGGATAAAGTTTGTTACGGCCATCTTTGCCGCAGACCATAATTGCGGGGATTGCAAACCACGGGTAAACGTTTTCACCTCACGACACACTTGGGAGATCTAAACCACAATCCCCAAAATGTCTAGAAGTTGACTCGTACTTCACTTTAGTGACCTGCAATCGTTAAAATGTATATATATACGTTAGAACCGTGGCGATAAAGTCCAGGTTGACCCTGAGACTAAGTACTCGCATCAAACCCGTCCTTGGTTAATATTCCTCATACGAGGATGAGTTTAAGTTTCCACCAGTCGAAAAACTACCTTTTGCGAATTTTAATAACCGACACTTAAAACTATGGTCACATGCTCAACCAGGAATAAACGCAAGAGAATATCGCGTTGAGCTGAAAACCCTGCATCCTTCGATTCTATGTCGTAACATGTACTTAACCAGTAATACGCTTAAATATAGAAACGGATATGCGCGCATCAAAGATCCAATCCATTAGCTTATCTCGAAAAAAAACTTTCATAGAGTAACATACACTGGTTGACAGGTTACCCCCCCCTCCCAAAAAAAAAAAAAACCTTACGGTTAGATAACCAATCCGGCTGCACCTTTTGGTCGCTGATTACTACGTCCTGTCGAGCCATCGGTCAGGCCATATCCTTGAGTGCGCCGCAAAATCCAAGTGTCTCTGGAACGAGTGCCCGACCGCAATGCCGGCGCAACGTCGTTCCCTTCCACGAAAAGTGCTTGAACGTAGCTTTGCTTCACGGCTAAATCGGCGGCGGATGCAATGAGCCGGTTAATACCGTGTTTGTTAAAGCCGATCGTATGGCGGCCGGACACTTGGACGTGTTTACCGTGCCTACCGTGTTTTACGATCTACGTTCAAACAACTTGGCGGAAATGCCGGCGGTGGTGAGTCGGCGAACCTCCAAGATGCTTCGAGAATAGAAGCTGGTTGCTCGCCCAACACCAAGCTCTACTTCTCCGTCTCCCTTCCTTCGAGACAGAGTCAAGAGCTGTATCAACCGATATATTCGCCGTCCTGGATGTTCGAGTACCACGAGGATGAAACGAGGATGGGATTCGATGGACCCCGCAATTATGCGTTTTACTCGCTTATCATAACCGAGTGTCGTTCTCCAGCACTCGAAGTAGATTCCGAGGAAGGATGGCTTTTCTGCAGGATCAACGCGCATAAATACCCACGTGGGTCCACGAGGTACCCCGAATATGGTTGCGCGGCTATCACCACAGTTGTAACGTTACTTTTACGGCTAACTCGATAGATCGTCGTCCACCGTAGTCCAACGGAAAACGTTCCCTTTTCACGGGTCCCCGTACCAACCTCTAGGCTGGTCGGGGAATTTTATGGATGTATATATATGTACATCGAGGCGACTCGACGGAGTTGCGAATTGTACGATGATTTCCACGAAGGCAAAAAGCGAAAGTAGTGGCGACTGGCGATCGATAAAGCGTTAATGAACGCGGACGTTAATTTAGTAGTGGAATCAGATAACACGTAAGTGCGACCGTTTATATCGAGTCTCGTGACGTAAGAAGCGGCTCGAGACCAATCTTAATGCGTATTGCGGCGCGTTGAACGTCGTTATGAAAAGTGCTATCGGAGAGAAGGGCGTATCGGTGATTTTATGATGTCTATCTGCCAACGAGGTTAATATCGAAGTGCTCGATGGCGATCTTTTTATCGCCCGCACATATGTAGAGTCTGCAAAAGTTCTCACCATTCGGTACGCTTCTTTCATAATTAATAGTCCTGCTTCGCGTGGCCGTCCTCTTCCTTTTTTCGCGCTTCCACATTGCATTTGCATCGATCGTAACGTCCGGATGGGTCGATTGGGATCGAGCGCGGGGCTTAAGAATATAGTTGGGGAGTGAGTTGTCGACCTAGATGACGTGCGAAGACAGGCCCATAAGATTCGCGCAGATCTCTCCCCTCAACTTTCTCTTTCTCTCTCTCCCCCAGCTCCTCTCTCTCTCTCTCTCTCTCTCTCTCTCTCTCTCTCTCTTACGCTCCTTTCGCATTGCCCACTTAGCGGTTGGTACCATTATCCACATACCCAGATCTTCGTGATTAATTGCCAAAGCCATTAACCGATTAGTGCCAATATCAATTTCACGAACAAACTGGAAGAGATTAGAAGCGAGGATTCAACGCGAATTTTTCGAACGTTTAGCATCCATACGACGAGGAGCGTATCCAGTAGCTCGACGTCTATCGCAAACGAGCAGTCCTAGGATAATTGGTCTTAATTAAAAGACAGTGCTGGAGGAAGACCTCTCGGGTAGCTGCGCAATGCTATCCATGCCTTTGCAGCGAAACAGCATCGTTGAAACCGAGGCGCTCTTTCCCGCAGCCTCGCTACTCATAGCGATTTCTAGGTTCGTTCGGCGGTACGACAGATGCCTGCTCGGTCTCCAGGGAGATCTTATACGAGCGGCAGAGCCGCTTCTATATGCGACACCGTCAACGTGTCCCATCAACGCCAACCTATAAACCCAGCTTGGTCGGATATAATATCCCGAACTCTTTTCCAGGACTTTTACCCTCGAAATCCTCTCCCCTCGAAGGCGTCGCGTTTACCCATATAACTGCAACGCGGTCCTGGGCTTTGCCACTCTGACAAATAGGGGTCAGGGGTGCCGTACGCGATTCCAAGGCGATCCATCCGCCTGAAATTCCCACCGCCGTCGAAGGAGCCGTATTTGTATGCGGAAGAAATCTTCGGACAGGGCGTCGTCACCTTCGACCCCCGGAACGACGGAATTGGACGCTGTCGGATGCGAATTTATTCGAGCGTGACTTAAAATTATTTTTCCCGGGATAAGGGAGCGGTCGAGATAGGGGAATAGTGGCGCGTGGAAAGAGTTTCGGGAATTTGTTGGAAATAATTAAAGTAATACGGAAAAATTTTAGTCTTAAATAATTGAAATAAATGTTTAAAAATTCGGGAATTTATTTAGAAATGAAAGTACGCGTTACTCGTTATACGAAGTTCATGGTATAAAAGTACAATGTTATTCGTCATAAATCTCATTGTCGTTTTGAAAGCAGCCTCCCATTGGTCGTATTTCACCTACGTCGGTGTTTGATTCGGCTTTTAATACACTTCTGGTTTTTTATATAGACATCAGTTCCGCTCGTAACTTTCGTTTTATGGTTTTGGTGCCATTAAAACACGCTCCCCAAAGTGGTTTTTTGAGTCGATCGAACAAGAAAATGTCGCGCGGAGTCATATTGGGAGAATTTGAAGGTTGTCGAATGGTATTTGTGCCGTTCTTGGCCAGAAACTAAGGAATAATCGATGCATTATGAGATGCTGCGTGAAAATCGCCCAGACACAAAAAAAATTGTGTAAACAAAATGCTACAATTATAACAAATGATACGCTGTCTTTTTGAAAATTGGCGTGAATTGAAACTACAATGTGCGCCAGTGAAAGAGAGAAACTTCACTACAATATACGCGCGTGACCGTCAAATAAAAAATTCCTGAAACTTTTTCTACACGATAGTATTCCGGATCTCTCGCCGTTTTGCAACCACGGCGATCGATGGAGTCTCTCGTAGCTGTAAAGCGCAATTACGCCAAGACGATCGAGTTAAAAAAGACTTCACGTACCGAATTAATGTAGCGTGGCTGATTAAACGGACTATTGTAGCGGGGATTTAAGTCGCGCGTAAGAGGCGAACGTACGAGAATGCGAGCGTCACGGTGGAAACGGAAGGTACGGCGTAAGCTGTAAAAAATAGAAGTAGAGGGAGAAAAAAGAAAGGCGTGGATATGCCGCGTTCAGTTGGAGTCATTGCGGAGTTACAAGTGAATCGATTAAGATTGCTTTTGCGATGATATAAAATAATGAATCAACAGATCATTTCTGCGATAACGGCTGGTATACTAATAAAATGCTCGAGTTTAACATGACTTATGTCGAAGTTCGAAAAAAAGTCTTTTTCCATTAATATCGGTATTTTTCCACTCTCAAAGCTGAAGATCAGCATGATACAATCGTATGGAAATAAATAGGAGTAAGCGGGTCTACCAATTTGTATATAGCGACTTTGAAGGAACTGCAAAGACCTCGATGGTACCCTTTGTACGCAAGGACTTTGTATATTTATGAAGCTTCATTCGATGCGAAAGATTTCTCGGTTTGGTCTTTTGCATGCTTTACACGGTGAGCTCGGTATCTTTGTTACGAGGACCTTTTCAATCAGCCGAGTAAGGGTTTGTGTCTGACCTAAATCATGGAACCAAAGGAACGGTTAGTTCGTCGCATATGCGAGTACCATTTGAGCACAATGAACTATGTACCTGCAAAACTATACTTGTATTCACCGCACATCTGCGTGTAAAGCTTTGGTTTACGAAAATTTCTCGTTCCTGAATAATGTATGTAGCCGTCAACCGCGAAATAAAAATGATCAGCCTGCGAGGCGAAACACTTCTCCACGCTTCGTGGATATTATCTATTGGTACCCTTTTATCGCGGACTGCAATGCGCGCAGAGATTGTCGCACGGCGTTTGACCGGAAAATACATATTCATAGGCTCCTCAGGAATGCTTTCACCGTCCTCAAAGCGGCTCTCGTAACGGTGTTCTTCGACCTCCCTATTTGTGGCTCGTTTCGAAGGTAAAAACTTCGAATGTCAAAGTACTCGGCGGCCGCTCAAAGTTTTTCAATTATAGACGCTCGATTGTACGCTCACAGCGTTATTAACTTTCTTCGATTACGGAGAATATTCCCCGATATCCGAATACGAACAGTCAGCTTCATGGAGACGCATTAGCTATAATATTCAGCTCAATGAGCACTCGGTCCTTCTCCTAAAGCTTCTTTGTTCAAAGATTTTGAATTCCACATCCCCACCGACGCAGAAATATAGGGAGGCTCTATCGAGCGCGACCTATGGAATTTTCCGGCTTCCGTAAAATGGAATTTTCAGATTCCAAAAAATCCCTCCGAAACTTCGATAATACCGAGCCGAAGGGGAATTAAAGGTCAATTATAGTTTAATCTCTTCCCGCTATTTCTTTTTGATTTCACTTTGTCGAATTATCGTGGAAAATTACTAGGGGATGACCAGCGAAAATGACCGATGAAGAAAAGAGCAAAATATTTTTAAATCGCGTGAACAATACACCTTTTCTTCGTGCTTTATTTCGCTGTCGATCATTATTTATATAATGTTCGTTTATCCTCAACACGGTGGCTTTTTGCGTATGAACAAATTAGCTCGAAGCGTCATACGTACGTCGACATGCACGCACAGTGTGCCACTTTAAAACATATTACGTTATATAACAGGCGATCCCATTTATTTTCAGCAGAGAAAACGTGCAATCACTTATCCACTTCTTACCGACCGAAGCTCTTGATGCACGGCTCATAAAACTTTGTTCTTTCTATTTTGTAAAAAAAAAACGCCAGATTAAAAATTCCACGTTATATTCCGTGAGCGACGTCTCATAATACGCCGCTTTATACGACCAGCTTTCCGTGCTCGAGACCACGGATTTCGTCGCCCATCTCGTCGTATCGAATCATCATAAATGGGGGCAACTTATGAACACCCGAGGGCCGCCGTTATTGGATTTTATTCTCCCTCCTTTTTCCCAACGCCGCACAGTGGTAAAAACTCTAATTCTACCTGGACAAAAATAACGTCTTTTAATTATTCCAAAACACATTTAATTAAGGGAATATATTAATAAACATACCGAAACTAGCAATTCTAACATTACGCTCGGTACTTCCATTTTTAATCGCCACTACGCGCTCTTCGGTAAATAGCACCGAAATGTCAATATATGCTAATGACTAATTTCAGAATTTTTACGTCGTGCATAGCAAAATGCAAGATGAGTAAATGTACAACTAATTTACATTCCTCCTTTTCGCTCTAAAATTAAAAACAGAGTGCGAATACCACGAGCCCGTAATGAAAAATCTACCTTTGTAATCAAGAATTAAATAAAGTAAGGTTACACTTTCCCTTCTCAAACCGTAATTACCTTGCATATTTAAACGATTCACCCATTTTTCCATTATTCGATATAATATATATTATTTTCATTATTGCATTTAAAGATAAGAAACACACAAATCGACGAAAAATCAATCTCTCCGTCACACTCTCTTTCTCTACGAATATATTAAATATCAAGTTACAAGCACCAGGTCTCGAGAGAGCGTGGCTCGTCCAACGACAGCTCTCCCCGCCTGGAATCGAAACTTTTACCAGCGGCCGACGGTAACCACGGGCTATCGCGCGGCGTACATATGGCGCACAGATTGCCGGCCGAAAAATGCGGTGCCACGAAATTCGGGGGCAAAACTTTTTCCTGCGTAAGACCGCGATGGCCCCACGCGCCACTACTTTCCGGATTTCTCTCCATTCGTTCCCCCGGCCGCTCCTCTTTTTCTCCCCGCCGGCCACCCCTCGCATGTGTGGCACGCGTTACAAATTGGTCCATGCCTCATGCGAAGCCACCGTCGCCGCGGCTGCTGCGACGTCTGCGCTCGGCTCCCGTGAAATACCGTGGCCGTACAGTTACGAGCGCACACGCGACCCATTACTTGCGGCTTGCAACTGCGGATTAATTAACGTGCATTAATGCAAAGATACGCGTCGAAGGGAGCTGCCACGGTCCGCGCGGCGTAACTCCCCGAATTTCGGCATGTTTATCGCGCTTTCAAGGATCCCCACGGGGGAGGGGAGAGGGCCGGTGTTCGGCTAAATTTTGATGGTGAGCTCCGTTAGACTCCGACACGATAATCAACGATCCTGTAGCGGTAATGTGCTCGATCCTACCGTCTCATATTACTGTTTTCCAGCGCGAGCGGACTGCCGTAAAGCAACGATAATAGACTCGTACGGTAATCGGCTTCTAAAACGTTACTCGTGTTCCACGATAGATTCAAGGTGTACGGATGATAGAAATGGGGAGTAGGAAAGGGGAGGGAGAGAGAGGCGGGCGCAGATCGAAATATAAATAAGAAATCCTTCGCGCTCGTAAGTAAGGCGTTGGATTACTTTAATCCACCCTGTCCATCCCGGCGTCCATCGTGCTCGATAACCTTGCGCGCTCGGAGATAAGGCGGTGCGTTAAGAATTCAACGTTATCATTACGCGAGGTTCTTGCGCTCTCTCGAAAAGCGAGCATCGGCGGAGGGGCAAGGGCGGGCGGCTGGTCGAGGCGCGGTAAGATCGGATGGTCCTTATGGAAAAACGAGGAGGGGCGAACGACTCCGACCTCAGGACGGCAATTATAATCTTTTCCAGCGCGGAAAAATCACGGGGAAGGATAAATGGCGGTCGTAGATCGGCGCGGCCTCGCCGGCGGAGCGGACGAAATTAAAACACGACTTTATTGCGCCATACTGTATACCGGCTGTCATCGTTCCACGGCTGCTTTTTCTCGAGATTTTCAACGAACGAGGCGCGCGCGATCGCCGATTGGCCCGCCGATAATCGAGAATCGGCCGATATATAACGTGGCGTTACATGCGCCTAGGAACATCTAAATTGTTCACGAAATTGGCCCTTGGCCCCTAAAGACGAGAGCCCTGGCACCTTATCCCGCGGCCTATGTCCGCGTGAAATACCGCGCTCGTGCAGACACGGCCGCGCACGCGGCCCATTACTCTGGCCTTGCAAATGGGCGCGTGCGATTCGCGCATTAATGCGGAGATGAGCTATTGCCGGTGCCGGCTAAAGTGGGACCGGAGGAAAGGGAAAACCGGGAGAGGATATACCCCCGATCCAGTCGCGTGTCACGCGTGTCTCGTTAACCGACGCAGCCTTGTAATTCACTGTGCGATTACGACGTCTCCCTGCTCGTACCGAGGCACCCATTCGGACGGCGTTTCGACTTTGCTGCAGCGCCCTGAAAATCTTCGCGACGAACTTCGCGCGAGTTTTGGGAGTTCGCGATTGAAATATGAGGGGACACCTGGGCGTAGGTAGGAAGAATGAAAGGAGAAAAGGAAATGTTAAGGCTGGCCAAATGACCATAGCGGTCGGTGTCGAAAAATGAATTTGAAAAAAAGAAATGTTAAGGGTGACGTTGGATCGTAATCTTTATCGACGCACTGCAGTAGTGTATGTATTGCTTCTTAGATCTGTGGTGTACTCGCGCTTAAGTGTTCGAAGAAATACTTTCGGGATTGCTTCTCGGCAGTGATAAAAATGAGCTTTTTGCAATTTACGCAATTTATATCGGAGACCATTTTCGCGATGGCCGCTAAAGAGAAAGAGGGAGAACGTAACGCCTATCGTGCACTTTTGTCATCGTTACGCTCCACCCGCAAAACGTTAATGCGGCTCGCCAATGTTCGCCCAGCGGCGATTTCGAGCGACGGAGACGCTAATCCGCGTGTTTCACGCGATGTATCGTGCGCGATAAACTTTTTTACGGCCCGATTTTCGCGATCGATGGCCCTTCCACGTTCGCCACGTTTAACCTGCTAACCGGGCCATTTCTCAGCCACTAGCGCCCCTTTATGGGTAATTAGAAATAAGCGCGGACGTTCTTCACGCTCGATATTCGCCGCGCACCGGAGACCAATACGCACCTTTCGCTGCTTTTACGGATCGAAAGTCGTAAATTGGCACTGGGGTATATATATGTGCACCATCGTATATTACATATTTTATTTTAAACATTCACGTGCATTATATGTATACGGATTTGATTTTACAGATTTTTGGTCTATTCCGTAAAACGTCGTGCTTGGAAAGAAATTGTTCCGAGAACAGTTCGACTGGAGTTAAGTCTCGAATTAAACCTCGTTGCCGCGTTCCGCGTAATATAGAATTACTTGTGCGCGCTAAATGTTTGCTTTATCAAGTTTAATTCCGCGTGGTTGATAAGTTAGTTCAGCTCCTTGGATCATCTACGCGGTGTGAACTTCCGTAACGTACGTTATATTCGCATACAATCCGTTGATTAAAACTTTCTTAGATTTTACTTATTAAAACTTTGTTAGATCAAACACTCCATCGGATTCCGTCTGTTGGAAAGACCGTGATTAATACGTTTCAAAATGAAGTGCAAAAGTATTGGGCTCTTTCGGTTTTAAAATTTTGGTTTTATTCTTTACATAGATTATACGATAAAATAATACAGATTATATACACGTAAACGTATAATTATCCAGCGTGCAAGCGATAGATCTTACCCGATACAAGGGCGCTTGAAACAAAGCATTAACGTATTATTCTTCGTTATTAGTTAAGCGGCAGGACGAATCTGTCCGGCCGTCTTTTTCCTCAGAATTTCGCGGCTATTTATAATCCAGCTGCGATTATAACGCCGCGCAAATTTCGCCGTACAAACGGTTCAAGTGAGATCTTTGCGCCGGCAGTTATATACTTAAGCTTCATATGCATATGCAACGCGCATAATTATAATTTAAATTACAGTTAGCATGCATTAGCGTCGGGCTTGGTACGCGAAGTAAATTATATAATTTGATAAGCGGGAAACTCGCGGCGCGGGAGAATCCTCGGACTGTACATTTTTCACGGCGCGGCCACGAGTTTACCGAGATTGAAAACATTCTTTTAAATCGAAGGGAGGAAAGTGCTTGCTCCTAACATTTACTTTCCATCGAAAAGTTCGACAATTGGCGACAAAGAGGTCGCCCCGCGTTATTTATTTCACTAAGTGCTCCCGATCGTTCGTTACTTGGCTCTGGCTCTCGTTCACTCGTGAAAATTTATGGCCGCGGGCTACGTGTAACTTACGGATACCACGCACTGCCTGGAAAAGCAATGGACCATGCGACCTCGATGGGAATGCGAAAATTCTCGGAGGGCCGGAAAGACCAGGTGAAAGCGGAAAACACGAAAAGTGATTGTAGAGCCGTGGGAAAAAAAAAGCGATGGGGAGGAGAGAGGCAGATGATATTTTACGAAGGGACCTCGATCAAATTACGGGCCCGCCCACGTCGTGCCTCTCGCCCCTGCCTTTTTATTCCTCCCGATAGCGCGATCGGTATATTATCGCTCCTCGGGCGGGAAGGCCGGCCCGTATTCGAATTATATGGGCGAGACCGTAATTAAACTAGAGGACTACGCGTAAAGCAAAATACGGGGCGCCTCCATGGCCTCCTGCGTTACGGCCGAAAGCTTTATAGCAGTTCTCCCAGCTATAAATCCCCTTGGATAAGGTATCGGGGATTTAACGTTTGGCTCGGACTTTTTCACGAAATTCTGAAACCATCCGCTCGGTTTTTTTTGCTCTTTCCTCTCCTCCTCTACACGATCTCCCCATTTTCGTGGATAAACCGGATATATACGATGACCCGTTGCGGCGATTTTGCTCGTACAACGCGCTTAGATTTTTATGCTCGCTTCTAATGATCAGCGACGCGAATTGCCGCCGATTGTCGTCAGTTTTTACAGCGGTGCAGACCGGATTTTCACTTAGGCGTACGCAAACGAGACGACGAAGGGCTGGGCAGTTCCAAAGGAGGACTCCCGAGAGGCAGTAACGTCGTATGAACCTGTCTGGTACTCTTGTAATCGCCCTGCGCGGTGTGCAGGATCTGGCGGTTATCCGATTCGTCGTTTTTCCCTCTCATCCATCCTTGCTCGGTCGCTTTAACGCGACGCATTATACTGACGCAATTTACCTGACCGTGCTTCCTCGAAACGCTTGATTTAGAGGGCGATTAAATGATGCAAAGGTGCTTGACCTGCTCGGAGCGGTTCGTATATTTCCGTATTCGTTCGAATACGATTTTTTATCAGCTTCGTATTATGTATATATTGTTTGATGCGCGCTGCTTAAAACTTGAACGCACGGTGTTTACGCGTAACAGAATTCGATGTAAAAAGAATCGATTTATGCAAATACGTTTGCAAGCGTAAAATGGAATTGACAATCGATGCGATGCAGTTTTTATTCTGCGGTCGTTAATATGAAATAATGTACATCAATATACGCTCGCCGACCAAATATGTGAATTTTGTTTTTTATATGCATTTTTATAGTTTTTCCGATTCACCCTTGTTCCCTGAACGACGGTCGATGCAAATAAAATGGAATTCAACGGAAAATAAAATAAACGGTACTTTTCTCGTTATAAAAAATCTGACTCTTGAAAATTTTAAGACAGGTTTTATACCTAGGCGTGCTCGATACGACCCGCCAAGAAAAGTTCTGCAAATTTGCGAATGTCAAGATCGAGATTTGGTCCTTCGTTTGATTTTCTAGGTGGGAGAAGATTTAATTTATTACTCTCTACCTAATGTGAGTTGCGATTTTTTTAATGCGCAACGAGAAACGGATTACGAGTACTTAACGAGATTTAATTATGTAATTTATTTCTGTGTAATAAATGCATTAGTAAGTTGCAACTTGTCGTTTTTTCGCGTACTCATCCACGTCCAGTTGGTTTGACACGATAAATTATCTCGAAGCAATTTACTTAATCGTAATTTCGAGACGCTCGATTTAGACCGCAATTAAGGTCCGCATTCCACCAAAGGAGTTTGACATGTCCATGAAAATTTGCGCGTATCCGCAAACCATTATCTCTGCAAAAAATTCGACATCGCAGTTTTCCTTTTGCATTGTTTCATCTACTCAGATTCGCGTAGGAAAAAGGAGTACACATTCCACCCGTCACTTCTACCTGCGTATTTCTACATCATGTTCACAACATAGCCGCGGTGGTTCACAGGTGGTACGAAGCAGATCGTAGATTAAAATATCTCAGCAATTAACGCGAAGGATTAAACAAACATCCGTGCTGATATAACCTACATTTCACTCGAGCATGTTAACATTAAATCTTACCCTTTCTTTTTGCACTGCCCATCAATTACCATCCACGATATCCATCGCGGCTTCCGTTTCGACATTTTCATTCTCTCTTGCGATTCGAGCAAAAATGCTCGGAAAAAATGTCTATACGCTCTTCACTCTTCAAAGGCAACATTTAAATACTATTTTACGATCGATATGAAACTAGTAGCTAAACAAACGTGACGAATGTCGAACAAAAGTAGTACATTTCCCATATTGTACTGTCGTGAATCTGGCCTCGCTCGTCTCGCGCCAGTGCCAAATTTCAGAAGCGCGAGCCGCGTTGTAACGCGCGGTGTATTTCTGAAAAGGAAATGCGCGGAGAGGAACTTCTCCCTGAATGCATGGCACGGACTTTACCGGACACTCCAGAATGCAGACCAGTAGAGGTGCCGCGACATTATGCTGCATGCACTTATACGGCGTTGCACTTGGTGCACCGGAGAATTCTGTAATGACTTTACCCATCTCGTCTCCATTCTTGCACAATCCATAGCCTCGTGGGCTTGAATTGCATCTGCGTATAATGGAACATAAATACGGTTGACACCTTGGAATTATTACATTTAGTTGTCATAATTGATTACTCGCCTAAATCCTGGATTTTTCATGCCCTTCAAGAGACGATGTTAATGTAGGTTTGTGGCCGAATTTGGAAATATCCAATTTTTCGTTAAACGCGTTTGTTTCTTCCTACGTCCATGGAAAATTTTTCTCAATGGTCAATCGCAAACTTTATACATAAACTTATATAGAAATTTAATTTGGATAATAAAGTACTGCGATTTGTGCGATTACCAAAAATTCTAATCCTTAGATGCAAAATTGGAATATGTTTTCTTTATGGTCAGTTTATTCCGTACACCGATTGTACGGTTGTATAAATAAAAATTAACCATTTAAGAAACACTTATCACTATTTGAAATCACCCGAATTTTATATTTAAGCTTCCGGAATAAGATTGCAAGTAACCGTAAACCGCATTACTACAGTTTCCGAGCCATTCTTTCTTTCGCCTCAACTCCAAGAGTCACATTCTCTAGGACTTACCATTTAGACTATATTTTACACCATCGGGAACGGCAGTGTACTTTATCGCGCGATAGCACCGGACACGTAGTATCGAACCCTGAATCTTTAGATACGAGTCTCCCATTTCCATTCGCTGCAGCAGCGAACCTTCCTTATCGTTCGCATCCTCGATTTTAGCGCATTCTACGATCGCGCCGTCTTTCAAACCGATCAGAACCATGGTATGCATTATCAGTCGGAAAAAATACAAAGATTAGGGTGATTCGAGAGTCTGGCATCTCGGGGATACGAATCCAGACTTCCAGCCAACGCTTCGCGCCGATACGTAACCCTAGGAAGGCTCACAACGGACATTTTTAACGAGGCCTGGAATTCAGCAAAGGTTCAGGAAATCGAGGTCCCGAGTAGAGGGCACAGATTACCATCACCAGGAAGCTCCGTGAGGGGCGTTTTTAGCGAGGGATCAAATTCAGCGAAGGGTCAGGAAATCGAAGTCCCAAGGAGAGAGCATATATTACTATTACCGCATGCGAGGTCGCAATGCCGCACGGGTTGGTACACCATCGCGGCCGTAATGACCGTACCCATCTCATTCCCATTCTCGAACACCCCATGGCGCTGGATGCATGCGTGTCGGACGCGTACCACCTTCACGCGCTATTGAAGCGCCTCGAGAGTGACTATCAGCCGCGGCTAAATTGTTTCCGAATGTTTACGACCGCATGCGATCACCGCGGGCGCTTCACTGTCATTCAGCCGAGCGCGCACGCGGGACACCGCCGATACGATCTTGCTTCTATACTCCTTTCTTTGTTTAATTCCTGGCCAGCTCTTTTAAAGATCGTCCTGCTTAATGCCCACTATTCAATACGTGTTCCAAGTCATCGGGTCTACGATACGAGCCGGGACAACGGATAGACTACGAATGAAAGGCGCTCGAATGCGTCCTCCTCCCTCTTTCTTCATCTCCCCCTCCTAGCTTTTTACCTCTTTGTTCAACATTCGGCATCGTCCTTTAGGATCGTCCGGCTTAATGCCCGCCATTCAGTCCGCGCTTCGAGTCATCGAGTTTACGGTACAAAGTATGAGAACGGATGGACTACGAATGCCAAGGGGGGTCGGAGTGCGTAGCCCCTTATTTCTTTGTTTAACGTTTCAGGCCGAGCGGCTAAGATTACCATGCTCGAGGCTTATTGTTTAACAGGTGTGATATGTCATCGAGTTTACGGTTTGTGTTCCGACAGCGGATGAACTACGAGTGCAGACCGTTTCTTTGCTCGGGTTTTGGCGCTGTTTTTAGAGGATGATTTAACTTGATACGCATCGTTTAATACGGGTTTTTGAGTACCAAAGCGGCGATATACGTATGATTCTTTTATAAGATATTTTATTCGACCGACAAAGAGTGAATCGTTGAGGCGTACGCGTTTTAATTCCTTTTGCACTTCTCGTTTTAGACTTTAGGATTGATCGATGTAAGGCCTTCTGTGTACATCGAATCTGAGTAGGATAATTATTTCGTTCGCCTGGCATCGATAAGTTTTACGCGATATTCTTCTTTCATCTCGCAGCCATCGCTTTGCACCGCAAAAAAAAATCCATTTTCCCAAGTAATTCCGTATCGTGAGATTGTTTAAAAGCTTATCGCGATCGCGGGGTATGATAATCTGCATCGATAATACTATGAAAGAGTAGGATCGAATTACCAGTAATAACTAAATTAGTATCATAAACTATTTTCTACGCGATCCCGCCACGATTATGATCGTGGAAATACTAGAATTTTCGAGCGATCCTTCTGAAATATGATCACTGGTCGATCGGTATCGGCCGATGCAGAATCGATGTCGGCTGGCGGAAGCAGGAACAAAAAATTCCCGATGTTATCTATCAATTTAATACCACTTCGCTCGGATGTAATGCCATCGAACAACATCTATAAAAGATCGGCACTGGCTTCATCGCGATTCCACGGCGAATCCCGGTACCCCGATAAGACAGCGAAAGAGCGAGTTTGAATCACCAGCGATAATTAAACCAGTAGCCTGGATCGTCGCCTTCCTGTTTCCAATACGACCACGATTCAGGAATGCTAAAATTCCCCCGCATATTGCGATCTTCCCGAGATTCGATCGCGATCGAAGATACGGAATCGTTGTTCGTCGGGGGGAGGAGGGGGGGGGCAGCGCACAATTTCTAGCATCCTGTTCGCTCCTTCTCGCCCCGTAGGGCCTCGATCCGAGGTTAACCGAAAGGCTCGTATTTGAGGATGGTCAAGCACCAGTAATTGAATCATAAATCGAATACATCGCGCCAATCAAAAATAAAAGGATAGGCCGATCCTCCGTGTGGCGGATGTCGCTACCAGCGAGCGTTCATTAATTTCTCATAAATACCGGTTGCGTCCTGCTCGGGGCCACGGGGGAGGGCGGAGGGGAGGGAGGAAGGGCGAAGGGATGGGGGAAGGCCAAGTTTTTCTCGCGTCGGCAGTAGGAGCGTGCAGGGCCACCGTGGGGTGGAGAAAAGTCGACGTCGTGCCGGCCGATCCCTTATCGGCGATCGTCGAATTACGAAGAGGCCGAGTTTAGCCGGCCTCCTGGCCGTGGGGCACGCGACCGTGAAACTCCGTGGCTCACGAAAGCCGCTCCCGGCTACCCGCGGGAGCCCTCCTTTCGGTCGCATCACTCGATCGGGACAAAAGATCCGTATCGTCGGTTCCGTCGACCCTATTTTTTACGCAACGCGCATCCTCCACGGCCGATTCTCGTGTATTACACGCCGTGAAAACCCGTACCTGCCGGGGGATCATTACGCCACGCGGTTCGGTACTTAGCGTTCATAACGGCGGATTAAGTCATAACTTATAAGCGCTGTGTAACGCCGGTACGATCGGATAATAGTCGATCTCGGCACGGGGATGAGGGGCTCGTTAAATTTTCAGACTTTCGATCGCGCCACCTCCGTGCCGGCCGTGCAACCAGCCACGCCGGATATTGCGCGGTCTCTCCCTGCACCCCCCCTCGACCCATCCGCCTCTCTCTCTCTCTCTCTCTCTCTCTCTCTCTGTCTGAGTGTCCGTCCCTCGCGGTTACCGCAGCCTGCCCCCCTGTTTGCCATTCCTACGATGAGAATCGATCGAGCAAACGCAGCCCCGAACGTGCCAGAGCGGAACGCGATGTATGACAATTCGTGGCCGTCGATTGTCGAGTTATGGAGCAAATCTCCGGGCGGGGTATCGGCTTGTTTGCGCCCTGCGCCTCGTCTTACACCTGGCCCGCTCGGTGGATGCTCGCAGGGAACACGACTCTTGATCCGTTTAACGCTCACGGCGTTAATTGCCGGGGAATTACGTCTCGGCCCTGGTTCAAAGAGTGCGGCTTATGCAAGGTGGGCCTTTGTAATCCGCGGAGATAAGTTCAATCGCGTTAGCGGAAATTCCGGCTTCTCCCCGTGGATAGACAACTTGGCGTTTCTCCCGCGGAATGTTTTACACGTCGGTGGTATGACCCACAAAGGGTTTTTGCGAGCATCGCTGAGGTTTCTAATGTTTTCTTTATCCATGGATCGTTACCATTAAAAGCATCGAGTATACTATAAGCCAGGAATAATATATGGAAACGATATGTCGGAATTTGAAGCAAAAGTTCACGGTTCTCAACACCATCTACATCACGTTCGTCCTGTACCAGGATATCTTGCTTCTCGAGACACATTTCGCGTTCTCGTGGGCCTTCGTCTCCTAAATACCGGCCGTTCGTCATTGGCACACGGCGCTACGTTAATCGTAATTCAATATCGCGTCGGCTAATCGAGGATGTCCGTCGATTTAAGGGATTGATTAAGCTTGACGGTACGTGCTCTTAGGTGGTACCTGTGGGAACCCTGTAAGGCGAGAAATTAAATTTAATGTGGCCCCGGCTTTTTTCGCCTCGTAATAACTTTTCTTACGGCTGCCCTCTCGGTATTATTTTCTCCTGAGAGCGCCGATGTTCTTCTTTCGATCGTGACTGATCTACCGTGCTTCCTCCTCCACGTCCCGCCGTCGACACGTGCTCTTCAACCGAGCGCTTCGTTTCTCTCGGTCTTGGGTCATTGCTTCTTTCGCGCTGCAACGGGGCCGTAAAGTGTTGGGAGAAACCAAGAAAAAGGCGGGCCGAATGCCGCGCACGTGCGGATGGGCACGCTCGGAAAATATTTTCGATCGTCCCTCGGGTTTCGGTCTTGATACGGCCTGTCTGCCGGTTTTCTGACTTACGGGCCTTTTTAACAACCACGATACGTGCCGCGAGGATTGGTCGCGTATGACGCGGAGAACGATACTGCTTTGTATATCCCTTCTTTTTCTTTTTTAGGTACCGTGGGTTTTGACCGCTTTGGTCATTCGCTCCCCCCTTTGTACATTATAACGGCCGATAGCGGTAGCTCGAACTCTTTCTTTTACGTGCTAATCCGTAGGCGCTCGAGGAATTTTCTTGCCGAGGAATATTTTCGCACACGAACTAGTCGAGATGTGTTGTTCATCGTGCTGATTTTTGATCCTCTGTTATTAGCCGAGTTGGACAATACGAGTTTCTTTTACTTTAATTTGCGAAGAGTAGTTTTTACTAGATATTTTAAGGAGATCTCCTTCTTCTTTAGGTTGAAGACGTGACGATTTTAGATCTCGATTATTTACATTGATCTCATCATTTGGTCGTTCGATACTACGGATCGCTAATTCGATCGAAGTCAAATTGCATGCGGGAATGCAATTTCTCTAAATGTACATTGCAAACTTCGCGATTATTCGCGAAAAAGAAAACTAGGTAGGAGGGACGTTATAAGTATCGCAAACACGGCTTCTGCGATCCAGTAATGGAATATACCTCCGCAAAATTACCCTCGATTGCGTTCGACGCAATTGAGGTGTGTATGTATGGTCTTGCAAATGTGGACGACGCGATTAAAATTCGGTCTCCGATACGATCGAAGCCGCGATTGCACATTACGCGCGACGCGTATACGTCGGGAATCTCGCGTAACGTAGGTAAATTTAACATATTTAGGATTCCACGCTGGAGATAGAATTGAATATAGTACGGCTAAAGTGCCATTTGCATTCCGACCATGAGTGGCCACAGGGTGTTTAAAACCCGGACGATAAAGGCTAACGTTTATTACCTGTTACTTAGAAATGTAGTAGCCGGAAATAAAACCATTTGTATGTTTAACGTTCCGTACATTACCGCGCGATATGGTAATAGTTGTTGTATACTTGAACACCGAGGAAGATCGTCGTTAATCCGCGTCCCGATAGTCTACGAAACATAAAGATGCGGGGAAATGGCTCGTGAAAAATGCAAGGCGCGGGAACTCCCGCCTCTTCATCGATCTCAGTCGGACGTTATGTAAACTATCGCGGAAAGTACTCCATGAAATGGGACGTAAATCGTGAATGCAATACTAATAACTTGCAAAACTTTTATGTTAATTTAAGAAATGGGCTATGCACTGCTTTGCGCGACCCGCTAACTTTGCCACCGCGGTTTTCACGCGACGAAAGAGGACCGTTTGAATGCGCACCGAAATACCCCGGGCGCTTCCCGCATAAATTGCCGTCGGATAAGCAGGATAAATCGTGCGGCGCTTTTAACCTCTAATTGCATGATATCTTATCTTTATTCCTCAAAATTGTATTCTTTTTTCTGGATTGCTGTAGTGCGCGGGAAGAATGCTTTGTTCAATTTGAGAGCAATCTTTGTCACGGTAATATAATAACGTATAGCAAAGCTCATGTGACACTGTACACACCATCTAGTGGGAAACCAGGCGAGCCAGATTTTTATATTTACGTTACAGCACATCCGTGAACTAAATTTGGTTCGTATAAAATCTAAGAAGTGACTCTACAGAAATAATGTTACGCGATGCAGCCGATATGCAACACTGTGCAATTACGCGATAATTTAGGCGACTGTCCTACGCCAATGGACACCGTAGTTTTAATCGTGACACTTCGACGAGAATCGGACGTCCAGGGCAGAGGCTGTGCGTCGAGCGGATCGCGGAAAACCCAAAAAGTTCGTCCAAAAAATACCACTCCAATGACCAAAATCGCAGAGGTTTATTTTTTGGTCACGACCGTATTTAAATGGTTCGCGAGGTGTAATCGAATTAGGTATCTGTGCGGAAGAAGCGTACATGCGTTCTTAACGATCGTCAGAATGTCGAACCGTTAAGTTGAACGGTCGAGTAATTTTTTCTAAACATCGTGCCGCGGAGTTTTTCACGGACAAGCTTTGCCGGCCAGGTATGAATTTGCCAATTTGTTTTGTACAGATCAAACTTGTCGCGTAAATATTAATCCTATAGTATATCTTATCGATAAACGCAAAAATGAACGTATAAATAATACCGCGTGACCCCTTTAAAGATCGTCGTACTCGTATTCATTTCCAGGGACCGACGGGGAATTTCGGTTACCTGGGTCATAATAGTAAACGCAAACCACGTCTCTATCGCCGGATGGCGCCCGAATTACGCTTATTAATGATATGATGTTGCACGCGGAATATTTACTTTCAGCCGCAGCGTGGTTCGTATCAAAATGTCGTAACGCGTTTGACCATAAAATCATTGTTTGCCGGTGTTATTATGTTTAATTTCCTTCGGCGCTTTTGCACTGCGATAAATCGAGCACGGCCCGCCGTCCGGGTTGGGGCGATTTGCATGAATTTCAATCATCTGGCCATTAACGCGTCACGTCCTACGCCTGCACCGTTAAAAACAACGGGCCAGCTACCGGTTAAAAGCGCAATTAAAAGTCATCACGAGGTTTATGAGGAAATCAGCGGACTCGGTGTTTACCTCCGCTTTAGATACCGCTATGATAAAATCCACAGTGCGCCGCTTTGTCCTGGAAGCAGCACGCTCTCGCCGGCATCGCGTTTGGCCAGGCGCTCGGTGCAACTTCTTTTCACGCGTCTTGCGTGAAATAATTACAAGACCCCCGCCCCACCCCTTATCGCCAGCACCGCTACGGGTTCTTAATCAACGATCATTAACGAACGATCGGTATCGGCCCATTACGATGAAGCTATCAAGGCTCTTTATCATCGGCGCTCATTGTAACACTTATCGATTTATCGTTAATCGCTCGTGACAACTACGGTGTCCAGGGTGTAATTGATAGGGCGACGATAAGCGAAGGTGCATATAGACGATGGAAATGAAAGGGAGGATTCTCCGGCGGACGCGCGTACCGAGATAAGCGGATATTGCAAATCTGCCGAGAGTGGCCCGACCTGAAACCCTGTACTCTCCAGAAGTCATGGTAAAGCGCGATAAGGATAACATTTTTGAACGAGGCCCGTGCTATTTTACGATATACGAGGACACTTTTGTCCCTGGGAATACGCGAGAGGCTCGCTTTTAATTGGATTCGGAAAAATAGACTTTGGAATATGCGAGGCTAATGAGAGCGACGACGTGAATCGCGTTAAAGATAAAGCGCAACATTTGTCAGATCCGAGCGATTATGGGGGATATTCATCTGCGGTACGGCCGTGTACAATGGAACGGATGCGTTGTATTTTTGGTTTTATACGTGTCATGTGTTCAATGGCTTGAGAGAGTTAGCGAGGAATGGCACCCGTGGGCATGCATGAGTAACGTAATGACGGAACCGGGAGCGTACAAAGAGCTTTGCGAGGCGAAAAAGGAGTTTGTCGGATGTGTCGGGAAGGAGCACAAAGAAAGCGTCGATCGAGGCGGTTTTAAATTTGGATACATTAATAATAAACCGGACACTTCCGCGAGAACAAAGTCAATATTTCAATCCACGCGATATTTCCACGAAAACCCATCGATCGGTATAGTTCACATTTCCTAAGGATACCCTTAGAAAACGTAATCGGAGTATCGACGACAAACGTACATCTCGCAATCGCAATTCGAATCCTTCAAAAGCGATCCCCACGCTTTAAAACAGATATATATTCCACGCACGAAAGTGTTCTCGATGCTTACCCACAAGCGCCGCTTCCCAGCACCACGTTCGCATTCTAATTTCTCCAATGTATCTAATTTATCGTACTCGAGCAAGCTCCGCGCGTATCGGTCCCAGATTACACCCAAGATATTATTACACGGCTTGGCCCACTTACAAAAACACAACTTAATTCCCTTCCTCGGGCGAACCTGTAGTTAGGCGTCCATTAATCAAGAGCGCCGATAAACACGTATACACCAGCGGCTTTTGGTATCGATCGTAGATGGGGCATCCATAAAATAAGTCACGCGTGCGAAGATGGAAGGGTAACGGGTCGGGATCGGCTATCGATCGATCATACTCGAAAAGTCATTGTGCCCGTGTACCACGAAAGCGGGGCTCGTCGGCGTCTACGTGCTCGTTAAGGCGCCGTCGAAGGTACCACTTCCTTCGGGGCCGGCAGAGGGAATCGATCGTTGGACCGAGAGATCGGTTTCCTGCCTTCCGTACGGGATCACATCGGGACTTCGTGACCGAGGGCGAGCGCATAAGATGATATCTGGGCATGCCAGTTTGAAAATTATCGGCGGCGCGGATCGCGGGTATCATTTTCGCCAGTGATATGTATCGGCGGCGGGTAGCACGTCGAAACGGTCAGAAATTATGGAAGTTCGGCGGGGCGCCTAGCCTGCCATCCATTACGCCCCGGCGTATTGATTCGCGAAGGCGAGAAAACGCCGGTAGGAAGACGGGAAGCCGCGCTGGCGGAAGAGGGAGAAGGGAAGGAGCGAGGCGGGTAATCGGCGCCGTGGATTATCCCCGAAGAGAGGAGTTCCACGGGCCAAATGACGAGGCTGAGGAGGACGCGGCTCATTGGCGGATGATACGCGGCTAACTACCGCCGGCCAGTCGGCCGCGGGGCTTCGATTTCAAATTGGAATTCGAATTGCAAATACGGACGTTTGAAAAGTACTTTGAACCTGTTGTACGGCCCATAGGTGGTGGTAGAGAAGCGGGCCGCGGTACGCCGTGGAGGCACTCGACTGCGCGGCGATTGATCAAAGTGTTCGCTTCGAAGGGACGATGCGCCGCCGCCGGTTTTATTTACTTAATATCGACCGACAAAATTCCTGCCACCGGCGGTCAACCAGAGCGACGTGTGACTTCGCGTTCCGCAAATATTTCGGGCTTTTCCTTTTTTTTTTTGTTTTTATAACCGCAACAACGTGGTTCGTTGACGCCTTGCGCGACCGGACCCCGTTCTCTGCACGCGTCCGCGGTTTATTACGGGCAAATTTCAGCGGTGTAAACCGAACGCTCGTTAAATTAAACATAATCGTTAATGTACCCATCGGGGTTTATCGGGGCTCTTTACTCGTGCTCGCTGGCATCGGCGTTAACTAAACGAATGGCTTGTTACACGCTGTACGGCTAAATGCCGTGAAAAACGTTTCGACTGAAAAACCGCAAAAGTCGATAACGCGGAATGCCTCGTGCCGCTCGGACGATCATCGTAAGAGAAAAGCCTATTAATGGATACACGCTCGGAAAAGTGTCGAGTACATTTGCGTTCCATTATCGGCGTTCTTTCCTCTCAAGCTCGGCGCTTTATCGGCAGAAACTCGTGTCCAAGGTCGGCGCAAACTTGCGGCGTTCATTAACGTCCGAAAATCTCTTCGTACACCGGCATTCGGGATTAAAAATCGCCGGGGGCTCTTATAAATTAAGATAATCACACTTTTTACTACTTTCCCTTGCGATGGAGACGCGTTACTTTCCGGCCCCGCTAAAAGCGAGAATAAATTTCACTCCGGAACCTTTCAGCGCCGTTTAACACCGCCGAGTGTTACGCAAATTTACATCCCTTCCAGGAAGTTTTAATTAAAATTAGCACTGGTTACGGGTTCAACCAAAAACCGTAGCTCGACCCGCAGCCGTCCAGGTGCGTTACGTGAGCGCATCCCGGTGACCACCCACGATCGGTCGTTAATTATCCCCGGTATAACCTCGCAGCAGTGGGATACACGCCAGCCCGCAATAGCAGATACAATGCTCATACGGTGTCATTAACGTAAGGAAAGACGCTCGTGCGGTGTCTGGCGCGAGGATGAATTGCAATCTAATAGATATTCCCCGTAGCTTTGGCGAGGCCATAGGGGGGACGCACTGCCGGCGAAACCGAGAAACCAACACGCGGAATTATATGTGTAATTTGCAGGAAGCGTCTTCTAAACGGCCGTTTGGATATTTATACGTCGATACACGTGATTATACATCCCCGCTACGGCTGATTAATACTCGTGTACGGCCAACAATAAATGAGTCGAATCTATCATCACCCACGGCCCTCGGATCGGCGCTGTTCCGCGCATGCGCCCATCCAGACCCCCGTTCCACGTTCTCACCTATTCATAATAACGACATCCATCGCGAGTTAATGATTTCTGGGTACCTAAATCACAGTGCCTCCCAACAATTTCGCGCGTGTACGTAATCCCGGACGAACTTGGCGGAAGTCGTGTGAGACCGCGGTGCTCCCGCGGGTGTAGATGGGCTCTAGGCAAAGTCCGTTAGTTTCACGTGTCGTTACGGTTTATAAGCATAGGATGCGTTCGACGTTGCACCGTGGCGAGCGCAGGGTTCAATGCACCCACCGGGAGAACGAGCGTAGCGCCTCAGCATCCATCCTCCGGGAAGAGGAATCTCCGCGATAGGCGCTCCGAATAGTGCAGTGGTTCTTAATCCAGGGTGCGCGCACCCCCTCAGGGGTAAGAATCACTGTGTCCGAGCCTTGACGCAACGATTCTTTGAGGATCCACTCGTGCTCGTACGACCGTTCGATTCGTGGTTGCTCACGGTGCGCGACGTGGAATTTTCGGCTCTGCTCGATTAAAAAATGAAGATCGGCAGCGATTTATATATATTCGATGTTGGTGGCGTTGCCTAGAAGCGGGTAATATTAAATCTACTAATTAAACGAGCAGGAAATGGCGGGGAATTCATGAAGGCATTCCTTCGCGTTTCCGCGGAGATTGAGAAAGCGTTCTGTTTTTCCATTGGGCAATTACGATGCTCTCGAGGAGTAAAAAAAATCCGGAAACATATCCCACTATTTTTTTCCTCCGATCCACAAACCCGTCGTTATATTTCGCTTTACAGTTATACGAGCCGCGTCTAATCGTCATTCATCTCCGATGGACAATAATTAGCCCTGAAACGTGCCTTGGAGTAAAAAAATCGGGGATATTCTTTCGGAGAGGCGAGATCCCGGAGGTCCAATCGCTGACAGCGGCTTAAGAATAGAGGTGGCGGGGAAGGCGATCGACTACCGACTTACAATTTGATACGGACCGAGTGCCTGTCGCCGTTAAGTCCTCTCAAAGAAAGATTTCGATCGTTCACCGTCGGTCGTTTGCCCTGGCCTTCTCCTGCGAATCCTTCTTTCTCGGGGAATTTGATCGCCTCGCTGCCGAACGAAACGCTCGCGCCGATTATGCCCGGTCGTTGGTTCGAGCAAGCGTGAATCCGGAAAGCGCGGTCGACCGCTAGCTGCGCCGAGACGATGCTTCCGTTTTTATACCACTCGCCCTGGATATTAGTGAGATTAGATCGGTATCGATAAAATTAGATCCCCGTTAACGAATGGAGATCTTTGTACGCGGATTAACGCGATTCGCGTCGTGATAATTTTGTGCCACTTGCTATTCACGCATGGTCAATGTTCCTATATTAATTTTACACGACGAACGGTTTATAATCCTGTTTTACTTTAAATCAAATGGAAGCCGCGAGAGGGTAAAATAATTTGAGAGCCGAGATGCGAAACATTGCGCGCTTATCGAGGCGCAATTATTGTCCTTTACGCGAGTATCGAATTTGTAAGTACAGAATCCTTGATATTGTAACGACTGAGGCATCAGCGTTGACCATTTTTCTTGGTCCAGTACTTTGTTGGAATTGACGACATTCTATTTAATAAATTAGTATTTACATATGTAACGTCCAAAATCGTATCGCAATTTATCGCAAGGTATTTGTCCAAACATATTTATATCCGGTGAATATAAATCGATGGCTTTTCGATAGTATCGCTGTTCATAAAAGCAGTAGATACGCTTTTACACTTTTAGCGCGACACGTCCATTTATCCGTAAAGCAAATTTCGTTCAAATTTGACCAGGCTCGACATCGCAAAACGATCTCCGCTAATACACGCGTGATATTCCATTCCGATACAATTACAGATAAATAGTAGACACCGACAACGGCCTCTAAAGATGAAAAACCAGAGCAATGGAACGCTTCAGCGATTATCGCCGCGCCTACACTCTCCGCCAAAATCCTTCGATCGTAGCCAGTCACGCATACTCCAGAGAAGCATAACGCGCCAGATCTGCGCTCATTCTCGCGTCGAGCTTCAACCCAAAGCGCAAGGTGCACAATCCGCAGGAAGTATACGCGGATCGATTAGCATCGACCATCGCGGCGTCCGTCATAAACCCGATTTCGTCGGCGACGAAGGGGAGGCCGAGGTACGAGCGCAGTCGGGGCGCTTAGACCGATAAAAGTCCTGGTTCTTGCCCGGTGGGTCGCCACGAGAAGCACGATTGTCCACCTCAGCGGTCGTAACCAATTAGCGTCGAGCCGAGTCAGTGTGCAGCCGATCCGGCCGCTCTTCTTAATCGATCGCGCAAAAAGGAAGTCGCGACGATAAAATGGTAGCACGGTTTGAAGCCCGTACCCGAAGTCCGGGCGCAAGAAGCGGTTCTTGCTCTGTGGCAGCGCTTTACGATTCGATCGAGGCAATTTGCGAAATTTATGGCCCCGTAGGCCGCGCTACGAGCCACGGCGTTAACGAAGCCCGACGGAGAGCCGGCCGACATATTATCACGGGCCGCATTGTGCCTAGGCGCACGACCCGTACTTTATTGTTAATTAATTATAATTCGAATCGCGAAGGGATAAGCCCCCTTCCCGCCACCCCCCTCGGTCCCGGTGGCATCCGGTATCCGCGCCGTCTCGGATCGGCGTCTCGGGGCGGCCCTTCGGGATAAATGAGACCGAGCGATGACGAAGCGACTTACGCGCCGTCCGACGCGAGGCGTTCCTTTCTTTCGGCCCTTACGCGCCGGCTAGATCGGCGCGGTGGGGGCAACGAGATGAATAGAGAAAAATAGAGGAAACAAAAGACGAATCGAAAGGGTGATGAGGTGCAACGGAGGAGGTACCCCGGTGGTGACCGGGCCCGGAGACGCCGGTAAGCTCCGTGGCCGGGGGGAGGGTGGAAGGAGCGGGAGATGGCGCAGACATAGGCGGATAGCCGTGTATAATGCATAAGAGAAGCGGGAAAGAGTAACGAACTGGCAAGGTCGAGCGTGGTAGGCCAATGTCTCGTCCTCGTACTACGAGGTGAACCAGCGCTGCTGCAACTACCTCGTGTTACCTTGCTGCCGCGCTGCGATGGTGTGCGCCTTGCCGCCACCACCGCCATCGCCACCACCACCACCACCACCACCACCACCACCACCGACACCACTAACACCAACGCCATCGCCCCATCACCGGGTTTGCAGCCGCAACGCGGCCCTCTGTCGAAGCTGCAGCTGCAACGCCGGCCGCGGGGAGGGGGAGACCCTCCGCGAGCGAGTCTGCAGCATTGCAAGGCCGCGCTGCAATCGCGAGAAACCGGCCAGAAGAAGAGGAAGTGCCGGAGTGGGAGTGACGTCGAGATGGACGCGGGAGGAGAGAAAGAGAGAGGGAGAGAGATTGAGAGAGAGAGAGAAAGAGCGAGAGAGAGAGGGGGAGAGGGAGAGAGGGAGAGAGAGTGACTTAGCGCACTGGCAGGAGAGGAAGCGGCCTGGAACGTCGGCCTGCTATTGTTACGTCTGGCAAAAGTAGAATGCGTAAATCACCGAGCCTCCTCTCTTTTTCGTCCGCGTTACGTAACCGATACGACACCGGGCCCGATCGTGGCTGTCGGCGGATACTCGGAAATCCTGAGCGAGGCGATTAACGTATAATGCGAGTCGCGGAAAAGTAATAAGGCGATGTACTAACGATGATGGGTTCGCTACCAGTGGATCTATCGGTCACTGTCCAGACCTCGGACCATGTTTGGTCGGGCGTTGGGCGAGAGCGCGCTCGCCGGAGTGGTCTATCCTCGATCGACCTCAATTCTTTGAATCTCGAAGAGCGTAATCGGGTATAATCGCGTGCCAATTTGGAGGGTATTTGCCTTTCGAGTTTATTTCGTTATACCTTTCCGTAAATGTGCCAAATCGGCCGTGGAAAGGGACCGGCGCGGTGTTGAGCATTACGGCGAGGTCCATTCAGCGTTTGAAAGAGATTCCGGTGCTGAGTGAGCGGTATGTTTTGCTGGCTAAATAACTGGTTTTAGCGATTCGTTTCACGGGCCAGAGATTTATAAAGCAGATCCCGGCTTTTTCCTCCGGCCCGGTTGTTTTCTCTATGCTCACGGTTCATTGGATATGATGGAGCGTCGGGCGGCGATGTACTTTTTCGAATTCCGTAAGTTCGATTAACGTTAACGCAACGCCGAGGTCTCGTGCGGTATCGATTGGCCGGGACTCGTTAATCGCGGGGACGCTTGAGACGGAAATGTTTAATAACGTCCACCAAGGCGCGCGTCCGGCCGCGGCCAGGCTTCTCGAATCCAGGATCGGCCAGGCAGAAATCCTACGAAGTCATCGGCCGCTTTTCGAGCGGCGTACCGGGACCAGGAAGTACGTCGTCCGCTCGGCGAACTTCGAAGCGCGATTTCTGGCGATTCGAGGAAACGATAAGGGGAGCCCCGAAGACTCTCTTTTCCCTCGTTATCCGCGCTCAGATAGGCGTCACGGGGCTGATACCTCGGGCAGATACTAACTCTCCATTTGCAACCGGAGTGCGTGTTTCTGTTAAACTGGGGATCTTGATATAAGTCCCACTGTGACGCGAATAAATCCGCTCACAAAAGCAACATCGGCCGGCCGCCGGGGTCGAGTTCCTCCTGGAACCGATCCACGTAGCACGTTTCCACTGTCGTAACCGCGTGCGCTAGAATTCCATCTCAAAGCAGCGTGTACTTTAATATCTCGTTAATAACTAACTCACGTGGGAAGCGCGTTACAAGGAATGCCGCTCCTCTAATCTCGCCTATCCGGTGCCCGGCCACGCTGCGCCCGAGATCTGACGCGCGTCACAGGTGCGCGCCTTGATAAGACGACTTTTCCGCGAGTCCCCGCCAGGAATCCGCTACCCGCTCTTGTATTCCGGCCGACATCGCCGCCGAGGGTAATGTTATGCAATTCATTTGGAGGCTTTACAAGAAGCCCCACGAAGGAGGGGGCTCGAGGAGGAAGGGACGTTTGAAGGAAATGCACGAGGCACCGAGATGGGGAGAGAGTGAGAGAAAGAGAGAGAGAGAGAGAGAGAGAGAGAGAGAGAGAGGAGGGAAGAGAAAGGAGGAGAGAAATGCGAGAGAGCAGCTCCGATCTATCGACTCTTACTCGGAACGGGTGGATGTACATACCGACTCCCGCCGCGCTGATCGTCCGCGGTTAAAGTCCTTTTTTTCCCTCCCTCCCTCGGCCCTCCACCGCCCCTCTCTCCGTCTCTCTTCCTCCTCGCGAGCGCTCGTCCTTCGTCATTCGTCATCCCCGCCAGCTCGCGGTTACCTAACTCTAATATACCGGGGAATGTTCGCATGGGTCGTCACGTAATATACCCACCTATCGTTAATTCTCCGAACATTATAACGAGTCTCGGGGTAATTCGAATATCCCCAGGCTCGTTATCCCCGCGGAGGGCCGCGTCGCCGGGTTATTGCGCCCGCGGCTGGCTTTTTCGCTCCCCTCCAGCCGCCTGGCTCCGTTCCTTCGCGGCCTCCGCTCGGACCTTGGGCCCCTCATCCTCGATATTCGTCACGGATCGGGGGAGTATCCGCGCGTATAATTCATTACTCGAAAGCGGGTGATAGTCACGGACGGGTTCATTAAGTCCCGACTCGCTTTGAATTTAATCGGATGAGAGCGGATTACGATTGATAGGAGAAGGACGGCTGCCTGGCCGGGGGCAAGGCAGTGACGGCGAATAAATATGAGTATTGGCGTCGGCCAGGGGGCGTGCACTGGGATTGGAATTTTTACTGGAGAAACTCTTCGGGAAGCGCGAAGGTTTTACGAGGCGGGCATAACCGGGATGAGCGAGGCTGGTATATGGCGCGAGTGATTTTAAAAGTCCGACCAGCCCCGATATATGGTTCCTTCGAATCGAATCGAGAGTGCTCGGCTTGTCTAGACGCCCTACCTACTCGGAGGAATATCGCTCGGTTTGTAAACGACGTATGATTTATCCGCGCGTGCGCGTAAAGCCGATTGGAGAATTGGCGGTTTTTAAAGCGGGAGAGTTATGGTGAGGAGACTCGAGCTCGCGATGGTTTATGGAGGTCCAAGGTCTTTCCGCGCGAAAGCTCAATTTTGTATTAAGCAAGGGTATTATGCGGAAGATGGATGGGTAATTTAGCGGGAATTAATTGTTCCAGCGAAAGGCTTTACGATCGGTTTCATCTCGGGCACGATCTCTGTCGATCGGTTGCCTTCTTAAAGGATACCTACGATATAATGCCCGTCGCGCTGCTGTCTTAACGAGGCACTGCCTCGATTGTCCAGCTTCCTTTTGCGCCCGCGGAGAGGGACGAGTCGTTTGTCACTTGATCGATCAAACGGATACGTTTAGAAGCTTTAGCGCCGCTCCTTTCCACGTAAGAGGCAGCGATCCGGCCGAAGGTGCGTTCTTGGAAAGAATTTTTCACCTCGAGAATGGCTTCCTGGGAAATTACCGAAGCTCGCTGCCGCGGCGAATAGCGCCATCGAGCTTCCGGTTCTAAATCGTTGCGATGCACCTGGATATCGGCGGAATTCGAAGGAGCTTCCTAACTTTGATATTAGACGGATATTTGGCTCCTGGTAAGCAAATACCAACCGCGAGATTGGCGTGGGCTTTCGCTGTAATCACGACGAATCGTCTCCGTCTTGCTGCTTTTCGTTATTACGTCCGTGGATTTTCCTCTTAGCCCCACTGTGATCTCCAAACTATAGGAATACCTTCGTACATTTTTTTCTTAACAACAATTCGCTGCACCACGGCCACGGATACGTCAATTTAAATTTAACTTATACTCTTATACTTGTAATTTATACTCTGTGACCTTTTAAAAGTATTACCACACACCGAGTACTCAATATTAATTAGCGCACCCCAGTGTAGTATACGCCGGCTCGTAAGGCCAAGAAAATACAAAATTCTTTCCCTACAGCTCTCCTGTCCCCTTAGCCCCTCGCTTTTTGCTCCCACCCCCCAGCAATCCACGGTTTCAAGAATATTTACACCAGCCTGCGCCACCGTTTGTTACCTGCCGCGCACACGAGGCCGATAATTACGTTGCGGCCGTTCGTTTTAACGCTAATAACAGCCCGGCAACTGTCCCGGTTACGATCGCCACTCGGTTGTCGCGCTGGGATCACCCCTGCTTTGCCTCCTCCACCCCTCCCTTTTCTCGCCCCCTCCGCATATTCGAGGCGGGTATTGAATCACGCCCGCGGTAATTCTCGGGCCTTCGATAAGGCGGCATCGGTGCCCTCCGATGGTAATTAATCCGCGTGTTCCCGCGCGGATCCGCTTATATCTACGAGCGACGGCCGCTCTACATTGTTTGTAATTGACTGTAACGATCCGCACGGCATGTGCCGCGAGCCCATCCATCCTCGGTTCCGACCTTACAGACGGGAAGTGAGTTTAGCAAAGAAATACTGGCCACGGTTTACGGTACTCCGCGCCGAAGGTACGATCTGGTACGGTGCGGCTGCGGATGGTGGGCTTTCGCTGGCGAGCGTGGCTCGATGTTCGCCCAGACGCGCGCGCGCCAGCTTTTCCAGGCCGATCTTTAGAAATAGGAGGAGGAAAAATGTCGGGCTGCTTTGAAATGCCGATGAGGGAATTTACGGGGGGTGTCTGTGCATTTCGAAGGTAAAGCGGATGATACGGTAGACTGCGATAAAAAAAAAACTCTACCCCCTGCCTGATTTGAAACGATCTCAAGCGCGTTTTTACGAGTTTTCCTCGGTTGCGGAAGATCCCCCGCCGAAGCGCACCACGTTGTATATTTTATATCACCCTCTATAATTTTATTGTCATTTTTTTGAAAATGCGTTTAGCCAGCAGGAGGAGGATAGTTATAGAGCTTTGCAGAGGAACGTTTGAGACGAGACTCTGTATGTAAGTCGGTTTGCTCGCGCATTACCGATACTTTTCCGAGAAGCTGCTGCGCTAGAGATGGCCCGAGGATGATACACATCGCTTCCTGAGCGTAGGGCGAAACATTGATTTTTCGTCGCGCGACACCTGCAGGTTTTCGCGGTGATCGAGCGTCAGGAACATAAGTCGATACTTTGGGAGCAAACTTGACTTTTGTCGAAGTCACTTGTTACTCGGACTTTATAGGAAATTCGAGTTTAAGCGCTGCAAAGTTTCGATTTTGACGTCGCCGGATTTCTTCCACCGCGGTTTTCATTAAAGCGCAATTCTCCGCTGGTCTTATTATGGGACGTGGCGGTAGCCAGCATCGATTTTTCCCACGATGCCTGCACCACCGTCGTTTTGACGGGCGACCAGCAACCCTTAATTGCTTTAGTTTCATCGGCAAGAACGTAATATGCCCGGCGGATATCTTTGCGAGAGAGTAAGAGAAAATAAGGACGAGGAAGAAAGGCTCTCGGAGGATGCGGACTTGATTAACCCCTTGGCTTAAGAAAACGGGCCGCCTTTGTTATAAATAGCGTCAAACCAAGAGGACAATCGCTGATGAGATTTGGTGATTCCTTTAATCTTCGGTGTATGGAGTTGACCGCTTCGTCTAAAACGTACTGTTCGAAACTATTTAAAATAAAAATGTTACATTCGTTAATTGTGCAGTGATTATTATACTAGATTCGTACGTCCATGAAACCTCGGACGAATCTAGATAATGAAGTTGCCGTGCCATAAATGTTCCGATAAGTTTCGATAATAGCGATGAACAATTCTAGCGGTGAGTGTTGCTCCAGGATGATTTTCATGGCATCCAACGTATTTGCGTCGATTTAACTTAACGAGGATTACGGTATATACTCTGACAACAAGCGGACTACTGGTTTAAACATCTTCGAGCGTGTACTATGCTTGTCTATTTATTTAGCGTTTAACATCAACGGATGAGATCATTTAACCCGAGTCCCGCTACATAAGGTGGTTCCCAAACCAAGCTGCCCACAATATAGATATCGCAATATCCATATCGCACCTTCCCGCTGGAAATTCAGGCTACGTATTATTGTACGACTATGATTTATAAGAATTGTAGTTTAACCAACGTTTTACGCATTTAAGAATGTTTATCACGTGGAACTATTTAAGTACTATGATTAATATTTCAATTTACTATTCCCATACGTTTCTAACTATTAATTAGTTTGGTTATAATTTAGTTTGGCATATAACTCAAGTCAACCGAATAAAAAAGCTTTATACTTTTTACACATATTTAATTTATTTAATATAATATTTATTTAATTCTTTTATTTTCATTTCTCACTGATACATCGATATTTCATTACACGTCAATATATGACGTGATATATTTAACAGTCACCTCTATTTCGTAAAAATATCGAGGAGATAAATATAACCGAAATTGCGCTGCAATAATCCCTCTTTGCGCGATAAGATGAGCGCCACTTGCGTCTCTCATATAATCCAAAGAGTCTGTAAACCGTCAATTTTGCAGGCCACATACACACACGCCTAGAAAACGTCTCGATTCCTTCCGTCGCTATTTCCAACAACTCATTTTCACAACGACCGATCAGCTGGGATCTAGGGTAGCATTGTTGGCCCTTTAATCCCCCCACTGGCAGGGGTATAAACGTCGCCAGGAGTCTCCGGGCTCCTAAACAAATTTCCCTCGTCCCAGGGTTCAGGGGCGGCTCGTAAAAGAAAGCGGGGTCCGCGGTAATCGACAGTTTGGCCCCGCGGAATACTGGAGCGTCGGCCGTAATTACCGAAAGTCGAGCGTCCTGGCGGTGCCAAGTCGCATTTCGCGATTGGCGGAGCGCTATCGAGGACGCTCGTCGTTCGTGCATACGTACCTAATTCGCGGCCGATGTACGTGCAGGGGGGGGGGCACGGCGAGAGCCGGCAGTTGCTCTCGGCTTTAGGACATCGTATTCAAATGTAACTACGTGCTGCCGGTGACGGCGTAATATATAAACTTGTTATATGGAAATAGATGCGAGTTTTTCCCGGGTCTCCGGCTCGGCCACGGGCGGCGGCCCCTTCCCGCAACGCGGTTATGCAAGTCAATTTAAATGCCCTGCCGGCATCCCCCGGCAGCTCGTTACCAGTTTGACGTTAGGCGCTTCGCGTTCGACCCGATAGCCGGCCTGCTAATTAAGGACGCTATACCTTTTGGCCTTGCCAACGCGATTAGCCGTTCAGATACGATTGCCAGGACGATCGTCCTTACCGGCTATCATAATTCGGGATCGGCGCCCGTTTATTTTCTCCGTCCTGCCAACCTCGAGCGAACGTCTCGGCGCGAGGTGAAGACGGCCCGGTTTATTTCGCCCATTAATTATCCGCCATTATACGCCGCGAATCCGGCGTCGTACGTATTTAGTCCGGCTGCATTTAATAACGCGTCCCGGTAATTAATCTGACCTCATTAAGGGTACCCCGGGATCTGGTTCTGTGGCCTCTTCCCGTCACCTCTCGCGTGAGCCCGCGCGTAACCTTGCCGAGGACGCTCTCGTTATGTCGGCCCATGTATAAATATCCCCCGATGGTCGTCCTCTTTGGTTTCAGAAAGAGCTGCGGGAGGGACGTGGAGGGGAGCGGGGGGGGGGGGAGAAAAGGGAGAAAAGGGAGAAAAGGAGGCGAGGTGGTCGTATACTTTTCACCCGGTTTCCTAGCATTTCCCGCCGGTGCTCGCGAGCCGGTTTATATCGAGGAATCGGGTTCATCCTTGAGAGTTACGTCGAGTCCATGCTCTGTTAATAATGGGCAATGGCAGGTAAACCGGCCGCCTTTATTGCAGACGGGGACGCGAGCTGGCGAAGAATTATATCGAGAGCGAGGTTGGATACGCTTCGACGATATTGCCAGAAAAGAAATTTCACCGGCGGCGCGACGGCCCGCTGCGAGCGCGCTCGCTCATCCGTGGACTTTCATTTCGGAAACTCGAAAAGGCCCGGGAAATCGTTAGGCTCGCTTATAAAGGGCACTCGTGTCGCGACTTTTCATTACGCCCTACCCGCTCCCCTCTCTCCGGATAAGGCATTTTCCCCTCTATTATATCCCTTTCGGCGCGACGACGGTGTCAAAATTGCAGCGAGACTCTTCGCTTTAAATTACCTTCTGGAGGAACGACGAGGAGGATCATCAGAGGCGAAAGGACGGTCTCGAGTGTCATATCGAGTCGAGAGAATCGAGGATTCTTGGAAGCAAAGCACCACTTTATATCTCCTCCTTTCGCGCTCGCTGCAGTCTACTTCGACGAGCACAATTCCGCGAGGCGCCATTTCTATGGAAAAACGTAGCCGCGGAGATGGTCCAGATACAAAACCGCCGTTACGAATGGGATTTCCATACCGAGCGGCCGCCCGATTATTAAGTTCGTTATAAAGCTGCGTGTAGCCCGTCTTTTGTGACGCGCGGGCATTATTTCGAGATTCTTCCGCTCGGAGGGCGGCCGACTAAATTCGATCCCGCGCACAGACCGGCGCCCCCGGCCGGTAATTGAAAATCGGAATATCAGCCATTAATGCCGCAGCATGTTTAAGGCCAAGATTAATTAACTCGGCTCACTCGAGCCCCTTCAAAAATGAATTTCAATTTGAAACGCTGCGCGCATGTTAATACGCATCCCCGCCATCCTGTACCGCACACGGTAGATACTTCGCGGATAATTTTGGTTCCCCTCGTAAATATTTCTCGGCGCACTTTCCTGTCGTATACCAGAGCCCGATTAAACTTCGAGGGAAGAGGTACTGCCTTACCGAGTAACTCGGCCTCTTTAACCTCGCGGTATTTGCGCCGAAGAAAATCCCGGCCGCCACGGCGCTTTTTCTCTCTCCTCCCCGCGGGCACTTCCTTTGACACCGTCTCCCGGCCTTTCCCTTAATTCTCATAACCATCGTTCGAGGCCGCCGCGACGCGATGGAGGAACCATCGTTCCTGGCGCGTCCTTTTTACGGACGAACCTCGGACACCGATCGTCCGGGCGTTCCTTGCCGCCGACAAACGTTTAGCAGTTTATCGCGGCCATTGTACCCTCCTCCCTCGAAACGATCTACCGCCTCGCTATTCCTATCCGGCCGTCCATCTGGCCATTTGTCCTTTACCAGGCGTCGCGGTGTCAAGCATGGATGAGTACGCAGCGGGTGAAGTCATTGCGTAGATCCTCGCGGCAGATATGACGAACATCTCCTCGCTGTACGTGGGTACGGCCGGCCGGGTACGTCGACGTTGCTCCGAAGACGCGCGCTTTACTTTCCGTGCACGTATGCACGTACAGACGATAATAAATAGCGCCGGGGAGTTTGCTAGGTGGAAAGAGAGAAAGGGGGATAGAAAGGGGGGCGAACGAGTGAAAGGGTACGGCTGGGAGGAGCGGAAAGAGAGAACAGATCGGCTTGACTCAAGAAACCTTGTATTTCCGACACTCATTACTCGCGTGACTGATGACACGTGAATGGAGGCGACAAGAAAAGCACGGTCATGGGCCCTTTTCTCCCTGCCTCCGCTCTCTCCCCCTCCTCCTCATCCTCCTCCTCCTCCTCCTCCACCTCCTCCTCGAGTTCCTCTCTTTTCTTCTTTTCTCTGCTCCTTTTTCCCCGCTGCGTTCCACTCACCGGCGATCACCGCACGAAGGCTCACCGAGGTACACCGGCGACGCTCGCATTGGCCTTCCTATTTCCTTCTCCTCCTCCCTCTTCCTTCTCTCTCTCGCCTCAGCGGCAATTTCTCGAGAGAGCCGGCATTTCGCACGCAATCCACCACCGTGGAACACGGCCGAGCATCGGCCGGTCGCGGATACGACAACGGTCGTACCCACTTTCCGGAGGTGCGGGAGAGTCGGCACCTGGTGGGTGCCTCGTCCTTCCAACCCATTACCCGTGTCCTAGGTGCCTCTACTTATCCGGCCGGCAATCACGCAGTGACAAACCCCGCTCGCTTTTTACTCCCGGGCGTATAATTTATCGACGCACGAAATATCAGCGGACACCCCATTTTTAGACGTAGGGAACGGCCAACGCCTCCGGAGTTTCTGCTCGTACGAGGCAGGGCTCGCGTGTACGTACCTTCGCTTATACCCGCGCTTATCTCCGAGCGACGATCCTCGCACGGTTCTTATTTCATTACCCTTAATTCTTTGACAAACGATGACCGTGACGATAATCGTCCGGCGGCCGGTGGACGCGACAATGACTACGTGGCGACTTTTTTACGATGCAAAACACCGAGCACTCCGCGAGTCTCCTCGTCCACGTCTTACCGCTTACCTCTCGTTCTCGCGTACTCACGGCCTATCTCGCCGCTCGTTGCGACGATCCTAACTTCTCCGGCGTTATAATCAACGTGTATTTGCACGACTCTCGAGCGTGAAAGATCGTAGCGACTTATCTGAAATACACATTCGATGGTCCGTTTAGCTTTCCAGGATCCAGTGGGAACCCAGGGCCGCGTAGCCGTGTCTATCGCGCCAGGCTATCTCATAACCACGATTCTCGTCTGGCTTTCATTGCGCCACGCCTAACGCTTTAATGCACGGCGGTCGAGCATCGGCCGGTCGCAGTTATACGGTCATAATCATTCTTCCGATGTGGTGGAGAATCGGCATCGAGCTCTCGCCCTCTCCGTCTTTCCAGCCCGTGGCCACCAACGCGCGCCCCTCCACCACTCTGCCTACCTGCGCGGCCACACCGTAACGACAATCCTCGCCTGGGCTTTTATTTCGCCACGCTTAACTCATTGATGCACGACCGTATCTATTAGCGTGGCCGCGTAGCCGTTTTAATGAAACCGCTTTTTGCCCTTCGCTTCGTACGGTCTGTCAATTTCCGAGATCGTCGTCGGTTAAGGGCCGCTCCAGGGGCGAGACGGCCGGCCCGCGATCCTGGCCCCTTCTTTCCCCATTTAGCGGCAGAACCACTTGACGACGGAGGAGGGCCCAGGCCATATTATAATGCAATCAAGTATAGGTGGATGCGCTCACGCGAGACCCCGTAATGAGCTCCCATGTTAGAGTACCGCGGCAGTTACCGGCCGCGGGAGGCTACCCATCATTGTTTACCGCATCCTCTTCCCTCTAGCGCACCGTCTTCTCCACCTCGTCCTCCTCCCCCTCCTCCTCCACCTCCACCTTCGCCACCTCCCCGTTGTCGCTCTCTTGCTAATCTATTATTCCTGGTCGAGCTGCTTCATAAACTGCTTATCGCGCCGAATCAAGCCACCGGGACGTGGGTAGGTGGACGGGACAAGGCGGAGCGTTAATCAGCTCTATCTCCCCCTCCTCCTCCTCCTCCTCCTCCTAGAACGTCTGCCCTCACCCAGAGCTGTCCTCGCGGCTCTCCCCCCTTTCTTTCCCCCTTACCTCCTGTCGTTCATGCACGCCAAGCTCGTTTCGTCGTGCTGCGTCTTATTACCGCGCGATCGATAAAGCCGCTCCGCCGTGCCGCGCGTTTGTCAAAATCCTGCAGGTGTCCGTCGCATGCCCCGCGATCTTTCCGAGGCGGGCGCCCATGCTCGTAATACCACCGCGAGTTATACGAGGCGTCGTGCCCAGACTCGTGCCTCCCTGGGATTCCTCCTTTTCTGCCCGCGCAACATCCTCGCTGGATCGTGCATAAATTGATATAGCTGATACGCATCGCGTCTTTGCCCGGAGAACAAAATCAACGAGCGTTTAGCCTCTTCAGCCACGAATACCTTCGTGACGATGCTACGCCGCGGTTACCGCGTTGGGCTCCGTGCTGGGGGGAAATTGGCTTGAGGTTTTGAACGCGTACGAAGTTTCTTTTCGCGTTGTATTATTCGAATGTGGCTTTGGCAAGATATGGATATGGTAGTATTGTGGGCTGGGCGCTTGAAGTTTTGCGAACCTGGGTGACGGGCGTTTCTCTTGTCCGCGTCGAGTATCGTGCGTTTTGGAAAGTTGGGTGTACAAATGGACTTTTCCTGTTCGCTCGATATGATACGATTCATAATTTGTCGTTAATGCGGATGATCCACTAATCGCAGAACACCGTTGCATCTTTTGCTCGAATAAATTGAGTACAGTCGTACGAATTATTAGTTTCATACGATGATGTATTCGGGTATTTTTTAGGTACTTCTGTGAGCCTTTGATGAGTGGACTTTGTGACGGAAGAACAAATATGAAATATGTTTCAAAATTTCTATTATAATACACATGTCAAAATAACTGCCGAGTGGCATATCTCGAAACACAAATGCATACTGTACATCGGTCCACGAGTGACGCATGAACTTATAATCCGCAGCAAACGCTTTTCCTCGCGTATATGTGTCCGCGGGCTACAACGATCGCTACTTTGAAATCCGTATACGGGTTCATAGAGCTGAAAGGCTTAAACGCTCGCCGCGATACATCGGCTGAATGTCCAGATATTTCGAGCGGCGCAAAGAGAGTACTGGCACGGTACGCACTGCACTCAAACAGATAGCATTGTGACGATTTGACGATGACCGAATAGAGGTGAAAATCGAAGCTGAAATACCGCTGCTGGCTGCGCGAGGTATGGCATGCCGTGCTCGTGCCTCCTGAGATTCTTCCCTCTCCGCGAAAGTCGATATCTCCGACACGCATCGTAACTGCTTTCGAGACAAAATCGTGCATTAATCTTAGGGCCCCTGAATACACGTCTGTGGCGCACCGACCGGATATTCGGATTCTTCCAACGGCGTGATTAGCCCCGCGATTACCCGCATTCCTTCCTAGCGGCCGGAATTGACACATTGTAACGAGATGACGGGACGTGGATAAAAACCAAGGTATAACACGACTTCTAATTACACCAGGCACCGTGCCCAGGCTCGTGCCTCGTGAGATCTCACGAGTCTCGCCTGGGCAAGCCCTGATTTACGGCACGACGGTGAAAGTGTTAAACGCTCATCACGATGCACCGTTCGTTCGCGTGGACTTTTCGAATCGCGAGATGAGATTCGAATTCTGCGCCTTCCGCTTGAGCAGGTAGCGTTGATACAATGTAACGATGACGAGACATTGCAGGAAGCCGTGCCCGTCGTGACTGTATTACAGACGGACAGTTCCATCTTCCTTCGGGATATTTTCCTTTTTTTTTGCTACGAACGCTATGTCATTGTTCGTATCTCGATTGGTAGGTATCGCCAGGAAACACGTTGCAGATTCTTGTATTTTTTTACAGGAGCGGTAGCGAATGATATTGGTCGATCCTTACCAAGTGGAATCGTATCTTCCGCGATAACGAGGTTTTTTTTGTTCCAGAAGCGTGCATAAAATATCTGCTTTCAGAGTTAATTACCAGGAAAATTTTACATCTATTCATTTCAAAATTGATTCTACTGTACCGTATGGAATAATTTAATACAATTAATGGAGTCAATATTCGATTCTTTAATCGATGCTCTGATAGTTTTGCCGTTGAATATTCCATCGCGTGCAAATGAGTCGGTCTATAGATCTGTGCAAGGAAAACAGAAGTAAATTATGGTTTAAATATGCACGCATTTTGTATATGCTCGTAACCTTTGAAAGGTTACCAACGAATATTGTTAAATTTCTCAGTTGCCAGACTGCCTAATTTCATGGAATCATTATAAGTCCAAGATATATTTTTGCAGTGTAGCATTAAGTATATAACCTACATATTAAACTTTGGTATCGCAAGACATTCGTGCTTTTAGTCACATTCCAGTGACTAAAAAGTAAATAATATACTAAAAGTCTTTGGACAACCGAGATACAAGCTTTCGAGATACAAACCAAAAATCTCTTTGTTTGGTAAGAAAAAAAGAAAGAAAGGGAAAAGAAAGAATGAGGGAGAGGGAGGGAGGGAGGGAGGGAGAAAAAACCATGTTGAAGTGTAACCGACGGCTAGTGACGACCTAGACGATCCACCTGCTATTCTTCGTGATCTCCCGTCTGAATTCTATGGCCGTTGTCCCGCACCGCTCCCCCACAAAGCCGCGTTTTCATTAGGAAATGAAGCTGTACGACGTTTTAGGAAATCGATAATAGCTGTAGGAATTACGGACCTTCGAACGGATAGTCACCATTAGGTCGGGCCACGTCGTTTTTCTTCTCTTTCGCAAAGAGCACGGATCGTACTTCGTTCCTCTTTGTCCGCCTCAATCTTCGCCGATCGGGACTGGATGCCTGGGGAGCGCATTCATCGATCCGAAAATGTCTTGCTACGTTAGTTAAATACTGTGCATATCGGGGGAAAATATTTATTTGCTCTTCGTTTAATCGATGTACCATTTTCCCCACTGACTCATTAATGCTCAGAATAAAAATGTTTTAATAATTTTCTGAATTTCTGTTATTCATTTAGTCATTCATTAATAATTGCCAAGTATAGAGGAATACGAAAATTATAAATAGCACCCTGCACTCCAATACTGCCAACATGGTAACAGTTTAGTACCTAACTCGAAAAAGAAATCAAAGATGAAACATTTATCGATGCGTATGATAAACAATACCCTAAGCATTAGTGGGTTAATAGAATAAACATTTCGTTCGATACGAACAAAAACGATAAATGGGAAAGAAAAACAATTAGCAATATATAATATATATAAATGTAATTACACGTGAGATTTAGACAATGCGGTTTGACAAGGAAGGAGAAAACTAATAGTTTATGTAAATCGACTTTTAAAAAGGGTGTGCCGGTAGATTGGAGCCGAGGATAGTTTTTCCAATCGATGCGCGCCGCAATGTCAAACGAGATATATTTCCACAAGAATTCCACTCCCCGATGCTCCAACGTGTACAACTCCCAAACATCCGCGACTGTCCGTACGTCTAAAGCAGACGGTCTGGCTTTACTGACGGATCCACTGACAGACCCAGGACAAAGCACATTATTTTCTTTTTCTTTTGTCCCTGCCTCTCCACTCTTTTCAGCAAGCAGAAATGTAACCCTGTCCGCCTCGTCGGTTAAGAGAATTGGACTCCAAAGCAACGTCACTCGCCGGAATGGCGCAACGGCTAGACGTAGTTTCATTAATAGGAAACACATCAAAAACCGTACCGACAAATAGCCACTTATGGCTCTAATGGCACGCATTAACTCCTTACTCGCCTTGCATCGAGATTCATAGAAAAATACATTGAGCGCTCGCACCTTCCTCTCGATTCTCCCAGGGGCATTTGGGTTAATATAATAAGTTCGAGCGGCAAATTCATAAAGCCGCGGTGAATGCTTAAAGGCGTAGGAGCGAGGCGGCCGCGTACCTCGGGGGATTTAGCGTTCAATAACCGCATCCGAAGACCGTATTCGGAAAGCAGCGCGGAACTTTTTCCAGGAGACACTCGAATATACGAGCAATACTTTTCAAAAGACTTCCCCGCTAAAGTCCCCGTAGCACCCTCAATACTTTCATGGAGACGCGACACAAAGGGGAGCCCGCGACTGAATATTCGAGGGAATTTTCGAATCGTATCATCCGCGTCGTACAAATCACGGCCTCCTCGTACTTCCAGGGCTGGAGATCAGCCTCGCAAAACTACCGGCGCTTTCCCAAACGAACGTACGCCCTTGGGCGTGAAACTCATTAATCCACCGAAACAGGATTGTCTTCCGAATGCGTGAGGCAACTCAATTCCCGGAAGCTTAATTAAAGTACACGGATGAATGCCGTCGGCAAGAAGCATAGGCAACGAGGGGGCGGCCAGGGTGCCCGGGGGAGGGGGAGCTGGCGGAGCTCAAAGTCGGTTTTCGGCCCAACTCTTCGCGAATTTCATCCCTCGTACTTTGAGTCTGCCATGCCCGCCTCCAGGACGGCCGACGTCTTACCGCGGACTCAGGAGCGCCACCCTGGCCGATCCTAGCCCCCCCCCCTCCCCCTTCATCCCAGGCGGGTGGTACTTAAAAGTTTTTACGGGCCGCTCATTGAAAGCGGAACCGCAGACAGGAATGCCCGGGCGTCCATTGAAAGGAGAGAGCTCCTGGCGCATCCACGCCGGTACTTCTCGGGAATTTCGCGCCGCCTCGCGCGATTAGCGCCAAAGACTTCGAGGACTCGAACAAAGCCCGCCCATGGAAACGGACGGCGAAAGGAGCGTTCGAGAAAAAGGAGGTGCGCGATGCACCCGCGATACCGGGGCAACGAGAGACGCGGGAGAGAGAGAGAGAGAGAGGGGAGGAGGAGAGTGAGTTAGCGAGTAAGCGAAAAAGGGAGAAAGACAATGAATAAGCGAGCGAGTAACCGAGGAGAGAGGACGTCCGAGTTAACTCGGAAGAAAGAGAAAGAGAGAGCAAAAGACGCGGTGATTCCGTGAAGGGAGCGAGAGGGGAGAGGAGATGAGAGAAGAGGAAAGGGGAGGAGATGAGAGAGGAGAAGAGGAGAGGAGATGAGAGAAGAGGAGATGAGAGAAGAGAAGTGGAGAGGAGAGGAGAGAAGATTAGAGGAGAGGAGAGGAGAGAAGAGGAGAGAGAATGCGCGAGTTGGCGAGTAAGAGAAAGAGGGAGGAAGACATGGGTGAACGAGGGAGCGAGAGAGCGAACGCGGGACGAGAGAGGAGGAGAGGGAGAGAGGGTGGGAGCAGGGGATCGTTGGCGAGTTGAGGCGAGAAGAAGGAAGAGCCGGTCCCGCGAGTGGTGAGTCTCACCTCCGCTCATAATCATAATAAACTCAGGCTCGGCATCTCACCACCGGAGGGTACGTCGCGCCTGCACTAGATAGGGCCGTGGCCACGGAGAAGAAGCGAGCGTGGCTAAAGCAGGATGCGGGCAGAGCGAAATAGAATCGAGGCCGGACGACGTTTCTTATGGCGAAGCTTACGCCGGGAACGCGCCTCGGCCGATTTGCTCCCTTTACGCGCTCGCCTTATGCTGACGCGCCAAAGTGAAAAGCTCCGACTTCGATTCTGCCCATCGAATTTTTCCCCGGTGTACTGCGGATGCAGGCTGACTTGGAAGATGTCATGGGTATGTCCTGGGCGATGATAATGTTTAATGCGGACGGTTAAGTGAATAAACTGAGTACTCGATCTTGGTGAAAGAACTGGTAGGAGTTTGAATTTTTTCGAGGAATAACTGGATCTGTATCCTGCTCATCTTCATTGAGTTTTGAGGTTTAAGGTGTGTATGGTAGAACCTTAGATTCGAAGCCTACTTTTAGCAGCGATGGACTGATAAAAATGTACTTGGAAGGAGGTAACGGATAGTTTGAAAAAAAAAAAGGTCGAAGGAACAGTAAATGTCTATTAGTCTATATCCGATAATGTTCGGAGTCCGTTGTAGTAGCGGTGTTCGTAAAAAATATCGCAAAGAACGAGACTCGAGTGTTATTTTCTTTCTATGGGCGCGGGATGAATGCGGTCAGGATGTCGTTCCGGGTGGATGCAACTTTCGAGACGCACCCTATTACGCGCGCAGTCCGCGGTCGATCGTTGTTTTATTCCCTTTCCTGCCTCGAAAAAGAATGCTCGACCTGGCAGCGACAACATTATTTTTCAGGTAATCTCGCGCGAGACCGTCGCGCCTCGACACAATGACGTTTCAGTAGGTAAACGAAAAATAACATCGCGGGTATTCCTGAAATTTACTATCATTTATTTGCGTTCCCGCGAAAAATTTCATTAAAACTCCGCAGAGGCCGGGCTGGTGCAACGAAATTTAGAGTTACGTTTTGTTAACATCCGACGGGCGTCCCTATGCTTCCGCCGTTGGTCGGATGAAAAATGTTTTCGACCTTTTGTTCGCTTCGTAATTACATATGGAACGCCGGATAAGCAAATTGTGAAAAGCCGCTCGCATTCCCTAATAATCCTTATCCCCAATGTAGAATTTTTATTGCGTCGAGCAAATAATTCGCTCGCTCGCGGGACCGATCGTCGTTTCATCAGCGAAAACTGCCGACGCATACGGCAGGAAACGCGAGCATGAAAATTGTTTTTTGAGTAACTTTGTAGTACCGCGTAATTGCGTTTGCCGGGATAATAAACACGAAGGTCGTCCAATACCAACAGCGACCGGCGTTGCTCGAAAAAAATTCGGTCAATTTTTCGCGCATGTACACATCGTAGGTAATGAAATCAGAAATTATTTCCACGCAAGATTTCTATCGTAGTCGGTATTATATCCATTCGGAAAGTGCTTTTTCATTCGGCTACGGAATTTCATCGCGTCCGCTATACTATACGAGCATCTTCGATTATCCCGACTATCCGAAATTGGTTATGAATCTTTTTCTACCATCATACCCGCTCGTACGATTTACAACCTAATTATCCAGGACCAAATAGGACATCGTTACGATGAAATTTGACGAAAGCTGCGCTCGAGAGCAAAAAGAACTTATCCAGCTGCAACATCAAGGCGGTCAGACCAGTTCGCCGAGCCGAGACCTTTTCTCTCTCGTCGCTAAGCCTCCTCCTAAAAGAAACGAGGAGAATAAAAAAGGGAAGATCGCATCGCTCGTCAAATAATTGCGAGGGCGACCACTGTGTTTACACGAAATCGATTTGCTCCATTACAGGTGCGCGCGCGGTATTGAATAATTTATGCGATCAAAGCAGTTGTACCATACCAACGGTGGGTGGTACCATAATTCAAGTTCCCGCTATCGATGGGGCCCCGTGGGTGCTGCTAAAACGGGACTGACCGGGTACGCGCGCGCGTGGGCGTGTATAAATAAGAGAGCTCGTCGATCTAATCGATCCCCTGAAAAAACATCGACGCAGAGGCTTGTCACGCGCCGATGATCCCTTCGCGCCTCGTACCACCGCCGAACCGTGCTCGTTTATCCGAGTATGCGCCAATACCGGTAGACCGGCACTCGGAGCCGTTCCTCAATGTCACGGCGAGTGGTTGGCTGGAAAATTAGTCTTTAGACAGACCATTCTTTGCCGACTCCCCCGTAACAATGTACTTAGTGCGAGCCTACTACTCGGAAGTCGGTGGACGGAACGACCGAGGGATGGAGACAGGCAGAGCTGCGCCTGGGACGCGGAGAGCGGGCGTTCGTTCGCTTCACGAGAAAATTATAAACTACCAGGGCCGACGTAATCCGCGGATAGACAGGATTGCGGTTGGAAATCTCCGGCTCCCTCGAGCCTACTATGGCAACGACAGGTTCATAGCGATTGTTGACTCTTTATCGAAGGACGGTACCGTGAAATCGAAAGTGCACCGTGGAGTGGGGAACTCTTCCTTTCTTGCTTCGTCGAGTCGAATCGTGCTTACGAATTTTGGTGTCTTATTGGGTATTATAGATATTCTCGGTTGTTTTCTAGATACGAGTGGTCTTTGTCGATCTAATCATTGTATTGATTGGGTATATCTCTTAATTTTGGAGACTCGTTATCCAAATCCTAGATATTTCTTCTTGGGAAAAATTACTAGGTATTGGTTAGTGAATGTTGATTCTTTGTGAATTACCGGCACTCTAGAAACTTTTCGAAGTAAGTACTTCGATCTTTAGCAGCCGATTTGCTTGGTATTTCGCGTGACCTGAAATACAATGTTATATACACTTGATGGCGAGGAATAACGATTGCCCAGGTCTCACCACGAGGAGGCTGCTGCGAATGGAGACCCGCCTGACCTATATCCCTGCGCTTAACGAGCAAAATTAACATTGAATTTGATCGAGAAACGATCTGCACCCCAAAAGAAAAGGTGGACGAACGATGTTCAACGATCTTCCCTTATATTGTACTTTCTTACAACCGAGATTTAAACCACTATTACTTATATCTTCCAATTAATACTTCGCTTATGCCATTTGCCGAAAAAATGTCCCCCACGCTATTGTTTTAAATCCAGGACCTGCTCTATCGTCAAACGAATTTCTATTGATTACACCCGCTTTACTTCTTCTTTTCATAATACAAGATTATAAATAAATCTAAATATATAGTATTGACAGAGCGTTAACCTGTAGAGAAAATATAGATTACAAAGTGTTAAATCAAGACTAGACTTACCGTACCACTCGGGCATTTCTTTCAAAAATTATAGAAATTTGAAATGGGATATTCCCTAAGATCTTCCATAATTTCGTTACAGCGTATACATCGGTATATTAATCTATTAAAGTTTTTCCTTTGTCCACCTTTCATCGAAGGACGTGTTCGGTACACGGAAATATAGCTGGTAGGTCTGGCGTTAAGAAGCGGAATATTTTCGGGGAAGAACGCCGACGGACGATCGAGGGAGTCGCTTGCTGGAATGATGGGCTTTGAGATGCAGCGCGTGGAATTCGCACCGCAAGCCTAGTATCCCGCAAACACAAAGGAAACCAACGATGAGAACTGCCAGTGGTCCGCTCCAAGCCGGTAAACCAGACACAACGACCAGCGTCTACTCCGGGGTAACCATCGAGGGTGCATTACCGTGCTTGCGACGCATATCGGAGAACGAGGCGCGTAAAGCAGCCCTGCACGAGTCCAGCAGCAGAATTTGACGAGGGCTATGACGATACGGTGAATAGCGGCTCGATCCACCAGACGAAAGATTGAAATCCAAATATTGGAGCATCGTCTTTGATTAATTTTCTCCGTAATATAATAGAATTGGAAATCCTTTATAATACATGTAAGCATTAGTGAGAGGATTTAATTAGAGAATTTTAGCGGTCGATGTAAAACATGGAAAAGATGAATAGATGTTTAAGGGAGACGAATATTTAATAAATGGAAATTTGAAGGAAAAAGGTTCTGGTAAAATAAATCCTGGGTCTACGCTTCTACTCTAAAGCGTACACAAAAAAGTATACGAAAAAGTTGAGCTTCGTTTGACAGCCCTTGAAACTGATACAATCGTGGCTCGTTATTGCATAGAAACTATGTAGCGGTTCTTAATTCTATTCTCTCCGTGTTTCTTCTTCTTCTTCTCCGAGACCGAGCGTCCTCCTAGAGGAGAATTCTTCTACAGAATTGATTTCTCGTGGAAGAGTTAACTAGCTGAAAGTGAACAGTGAAAAGCTTTAAACGGTTGCTCTGGAACGGGGGGACTGAGTTGTTGGCGATTTCTGAAATCAGAAGAAGAACTGTATCGTCAGTGAGCACAATGCGAGGCGCAAGCGAGCAGAACGTGCGCGTATAATCGACTTGGCAAAAAGGGCAAGAATAAAATGAACCACCAGATCGATATGCGCAAACTGCACGAGAAATATACGTATTATAACGATGCGGCTTTGTGTCAATTTGAAACTGCTGAAATTCTCGGGGGAAAGTAAAGTTGGTCGCGCGACAAATTATTCATAAACCTATTTTAATTATGTACTCCGCGACGTGTTCGACAAATTCCAAAGCGCACGGTTGATATAACAGATCGATTAATCGAATTCTATAATAAATATAAATTTTCACGCGTACCTCGCTATTTTGGATATTCGATCCAGGCCGGGATAAATAATTGATTTTGAATTTAGCATCAGGAATGATATATACCCGGGTCTCGTGTTGCGCGTTTGTCGAATGGAATCCGTACATGGCTATACCGCTATTCATTTTCCGGAAGTATTACATTACAGTTGCGCTCGTGTAATAATAATTAATGCCTATTCAATTTCATCTTGGGCATTTGGATAGCAACACTTATAACGCGGATTGTATGCGAGGAGCAGTAATTGGGGAACGGTCTCTGGTAATGAAACGTCAATTTCAGCCTTTCGGGAATTGCGGGGGATTTCATTATTACCAGCCCCCGCCAACATCTCAATTCCGGCTAAATTTCGGGTTGGAACTGTTAATTCCATTACCGGTCCGTCTCCGTGCCCACGGTAGTCTTCTCGCATAATGGCGCAGGAGGAGGGTGAGAGGGGGGCCGAGGGGGAAGGCAGTCATGGACAGATAAATTGCATTCGTTAAGTTATCCTTTGCGCATCGCTGATTTTCAACAGTGGCGCCGTTATATGTGGAGAATGGCTGTACGATTTTGCCCAAGGTAAAAGGAAATGTTCTTATGTGTATATATTTTATCGGCCTTTTACTATTCCACAGAACTCTAGGGAGATTCTAAATAGACTGGCAGATCGGCGTTAAACTACACTTGTAATTATCTCGCATCGATGTAACGTTCAGTTCTGGCACAGACCACGCGTTTACCTATTGCCCTTTAAATCCACGTATGTCAATTACACATACGTTATTCCTTCAGCGTGAAGGTAAAAAATATTAAATTAGGATTACATGTAAATCTGCGGGGACACAGTTTTATTTGTAAATTAGATAATATTCTCTTGCGCGATATCCACTCTCTCGAAAGATTTATCGAGTTTCTTTTTTGTACCCTGGATTCCATCAGAAAGTACGCAGGGCGATACTTTAACGATACAATACGCGGGATGTGCGTATTTGTCGTGACGGTTATCCGTTACCACCGCAGAGAAGGAAATACCTTTTCCGGGGAGCACAGTAACGTCGGACAAAACTCATCGAAACCGACAGAAACACAACAAAGAAACATTTTACGTTAGACACTCCGAGTCGTTGAAAGAACTCATAGTTTCTATAGCGAGATGAGTACCCCTCGCGCCAAGTCCTGATTGAAACTTCGATTGAATGTCGATCGAAGGTCCAACGCCGACTTCTCGTGCGCGAAATCGAAAACGTCGCTCCAACGGGGACGTGGAAAATGTACGTCACGCGAAATGCAGCGGAGGACATCGATCGATATTCTTTTTTCTCGGTGCGCAGGTAAACGAGTTTGCCCGCATGAGGCGCCCCATTGTTGCAGAACGACAGGCGCGCCGAGGTCAAATGGGAGATAACATTTTGGAAGTTCGTTTCCGACTAAGAAACTTTGTCTTTGTACGAGGGTCAATTAGACGGAATTCGTCGAAGTTTGTTCGTACGCCGGGGAAGCCCGTGCAACCGCCACACGAGGCACTTCGACTTTTCGCCGACTGAGAACTGCGGGAAACTATTTTCCTTTGCGACGGGATCCTCGGTTTCTCCCCACATCCTGTAAGGCGAACTTAAACACAGCTGGGTACCTCCAGACTTCAGACTCCAAATACAGTACAATAATACGTACCCTCGTTAACCAGTTTAATTAGCGGCATGCGCGTGTACGGCTCTATCGACAAGTAATGCGCGTGTACGAGACCATCTACCGGCGTTGTTTATCCTTCGGGCTCGTGACAGCGAAAGATTGATCACCGAGATTACTCAAATAATATTCTCGACACTAATTAGGTATTACCGAAAGCAACACCTGATCCCGCGATATGTCCTTATAGGCGGAGCTGGTAACACGTCTATTTTACAAATTAATTTCTTTTCAACGACCATTTTTTACCTCGAGGCTATTAAGATCGGGCTTTGTAATTAAAAACGATGCCGCATGCGCGCTAGATTATACCAGAGATTATGCGAGTAAGCCTGGTTTAATTAAAGTTTATTTGCTAATATAGATTGATATTCTCGGAGATGAGTCGCCGGATTCTCTGGATGTGATGGGAGATGTTAACGAGAAAATGCATGTTCCTTCAAAAATTGATGGTTGTAATGATGCCGGGAAGTGTAATTTGCCAGATAGTTTGATTTGGCTAAGTTGTAGTTCTAGATAATTAGGAATGTTGAGGAGAAAAATAGAATCTGCTTTATTTAAAACTTTCGACCCGGAGCATAAATGGCTTTTCCATTTTTAATTTTTTAAATACATTCCAACCGTTGATTAAACGCCGGACAGACTTTTCGGATATTCGGTACGTACATTTCGTGACATACGGTTAAACCGAACTTATTACCTCTCATCGAATATTCTATCCTTTCAAAAAGAGTCTCGCTTTATTCTTCAAACAATTTTCGAAATCCATAGTAATCGCAGATATAAAATTGGTTCTCCCTTGAATATAAAATTACCATTGTTCCACGAGCGTGGGTGTCCCCAAATCCGGGATAAACGCGCAATCGATATTCCTTTTTCTTCGGCGTACATTTTCTTCCTCATCAACGACTTTATTTTCTTCTCAATATTTCATAGCCGCGGTTAGCGCGCAATGGCCGCAAAAGCCCCTCCGTGAAAATTTCTCTCCATCTTTTTCTCCCACATTCGCTCGCGTGACTAGAAAGAAGCGAACCAGGGATGCGTGTAAAGCTGTAAATAAATCGGCGGATAAACGGGTCGCCCATGCCTCCATGTTGGTGTAGTGGCCCATAAGAAATTTATCGGTGCGTTCTCACCCGCGATTGGACGTAATATATGCCAGTGCCCGTGTGTGAGTGGCGATACGTATACATTGTTGTTAAACCAAATCCACGTGAGGTATCTTCGAGTGGCAGCTCTAAATTTCGATACTCGAAGTAAGGAGGCCAAGAAAGAAGGCGTGAATTATGTACGATAATCACACCCCGTATAAAGTGGAGCGCTAAAACGTGAATAATCCTTCAAACGATTTAATTCGACTACGATACAAAAAAAAAATCTGTGGCACATAAATGCTATGATAGAGAGTACTTTCGATAATTTAGGAATCATCCTTTATTAAATTGCTCCCTTACGAGGATAACAAAACCCGCTGAACGATGTTTTTATTTTCCGGTTAAAGGGAATATTGTGATCTACAAGAAAAATTGCTAAATTACATATAATTAATAGGTGCCGATCTATGTCAAAACGCTGGAAGAATTTCAAGATTTTTTCCAAATGAAGGAACCGTTGTGCCAATCGAGAAAAGAATAAACGATGCGAAATATACGCCGGTCTAATCGCTGACCGTTGAAATGAATTTATCATAGTTAACGCACAAAGCGATTTTCCACTCTTCCTACAATATGCGCTTAATGAGCGTAGACTGTTACGGACTCTCTCGTACAATGCGTAATTTAACTATTATTAAGGTTATTAAATTCGAGCACTTTATTTTTTACATCCCCCTCAGGGCACCGCAATGAAAACCTTAAATTACCTGGAAAACGACGAACCGAAAAAAAGAAAGGAAAGGTACGGCGCTTTTTATAAAGCTGTATCCTCCTGTCGGGCTTCCAAAAATGTTGAGGCACATCAAAGATCTATTATGCCGTACGTGCACTTTATACATACATAGCCGAACGCTGTACGGCAGGGAGTACATAGGCGTACATGGATGTACGTATCTATGTATATAACCCAGGAATCTCCATTCGTAAAGTGGCTCGTTCGACCTTAATATGCTCGACCTGGGGGTAGGTGAATCTTTAACGAGGCCTCTTGTCGAAATTTCCCGGGCACGACTTCGGCAATGGTAGGAAACTGCACAGTAGTGCGAGTGGCCCGGTAGAGTTTCCTATATGTCGGAAATGTCGTCACATTTACTCGATCCTCTTCGAATGGAATTCATTCCGATCGAGCAAGCATAGCCGGTTCTGACGAGGAAATGTGAATCGTGTCGCGTGTACGATTCGATGTTCTGAATTTGCTCCCCGAGCTCAATTCCATTTAGCGTGTTTAAAGACCGGCAAAGCCGGGGATTGTTAAGGATAGAACAAGAAAATACTGGGAGTTGCCGCGGGATAATTATCTTCTGAATGTATAAATACAGGGAATTACGGTCTAGGTTAATTAAGAACATAAATTCGAATTAAAGTTTAATCGCGATATCGATTTAATAATAGGACATTTCAATTCTGTTTAGCCAAGTATATAATCGGCTGCAAATCAGTGGGATGCTTCAGTTTCACTTAGCGAAGGAGATAATGGAGTATTGATTAAGAGGATATTACCGTTTTACGTCGGAAAGAGCGTAATGAAATATTGTATTATTATAAAGGCTATACTCGCTTTATTCTGTTAAAACGTGCAACAAGAAACTTACCTTCACAGCTCGATACCCTGATCGTTGGTTTCTTTAACAACCGACTTCGAGCTGCTCGGCCTGTTTTGCCTGAAATCTTGTATTCAACGCAGCTAATTTGCCGAAAATGCGATATGCAAATCTCTCGAAAATAATGGATCGAAAATTTGATTCTTCTTACATAAGCTTTTTATGCAATTTCTCCCTCGGTCTGCTTTTCCACCAAAACTTTTTGCACGAATTATAACGGCCGGTCGCTGGAAAAATATGATGTGGGTAGACTCCTGCGGGATGAGTTACATTATGAGCCCAAGTTGATAGCCGGTTTTTAGAAGCACCGCATTTACGACGTGAGGACAGGTCGTTGATCGTGCTTTAAACCGTTTAAAGTGGCGTACGCCTTCGTGTTTGCGTATGCGCGCCTCGAACAGGAGGAAGGTCAGCCGGGTAAAAACAAGGGCTGCGAGAGGGTGAGGTTGATGGGCAGGAATGTAGGTGTGTAGGCCTGAGGGATGCCGTGTTAGCTTTTACCCCAGTTCGAGAGCCCTGCAGGTGCACTTATCTACTTCCTTTACGTGGGATGTGAACTAATGAAGGACTTTCATAATTAGAAGTTTCGGCTTAATTACTGAAGTCGAGGGTACCCAACTAATAAGTCTGTTCTCTACATACATACATGCATGCATGCATATATATATATATATATATACATACATATATACA